>JAJMOB010000031.1:21115-85172 GCA_030444945.1 Hyphopichia fennica | reverse complement strand
TATATTGCAAGGCTCTATCAACCTATCTATCTATCAATCTATATTCTTGGGCTTGGATTTTTCTTTTTTTTTTTTTCCTTTCCTTATATATTATTATCATTACCCACTTCAAAGATTGAATTTTTCTTAACCACTTGTAACTCTTACTTTTTCCATTCCTTTATCAATACCCATATATATGGTTTAATCGTCATAACCAAATTAATAAGAGAGAATCAGCTTTATTATGGCTCCCAGAACAACTACTGAACGTCTCTCTGAACTGAGACTGAGATTAAATAATTTGGCGGTTCCATCTAATAATTTAAATAAATCATCCGATTTATCATCGGATGATGATACTACAAGTATTAATTCAAATAGTCCATTAACTAATTCAAATACAAATTCAAAATCTTATTCAATAACGTTGGATGAACTTTCTGAATTACACGATCCAAAATCATTACGTACTCTTTATGAATTAGGTGGTTTAAAACATATTTGTAAATTACTTCAAACCGATGTTAAAAATGGTATACAAGAATCAAATCATCATGATATTCATTCAAGATCAAAATATTTTGGTACTAATCGATTACCTAGTAAAAGTACCAAAGGATTTTTCCAATTATGTTTTGAAGCCATGAAAGATAAAGTACTTATTTTATTATCAATTGCCGCCGTTATTTCATTGGCTCTTGGTCTTTATGAAACTTTTGGTGAAGGAACCGTTTATGATGATGAAGGTAAACCAATGCCAAAAGTTGATTGGGTTGAAGGGGTTGCTATTATCGTGGCGGTTATTATTATTGTTATTGTGGGAGCGGCAAATGATTATCAAAAAGAACGTCAATTTGCTCGTTTAAATGCTAAAAAGGAAGATCGTGAAATTATCGTTATACGAAATGGTTCTCAAAAAATGATTTCTATTTATGATTTATTGGTTGGAGATATTATTAATTTACAAACTGGTGATGTGGTTCCTAGTGATGCTATTTTAATTATTGGTGAATTAGAAACTGATGAATCAGCTTTGACGGGTGAATCTGATAGTATTATTAAAAAACCAGCTAAAGATGCTCTTAAAATTTATAAAAATAATTTACCCACCGATGAAGATATTGGTTCTACTTCAATCAAATTTAAAGATCCCTTTTTGATTTCAGGTGCTAAAATCTTATCCGGTTATGGTTATGCCGTTATTACTGCCGTTGGTTCTAATTCGGTTCATGGTAGAACCATGTTAAGTCTTCATACTGAAGCCGAAACTACTCCTTTACAAGAACGTTTGAATGATTTGGCCGAAGGTATTGTAAAATATGGATTTTTGGCCGCTTTGATTCTTTTTGTCGTTTTATTCATTAGATACTGTGTTAATATCGCTCCCGGTGGTAAATTTTATGAACTTCAGGGGGCTCAAAAGGGTAAGAAATTTTTGGATATTGTTATTGTGGCCATTACAATTGTCGTGGTGGCAGTTCCTGAAGGTTTACCCTTGGCAGTTACTTTGGCATTGGCTTTTGCTACCACTAGAATGGCTCAAAATGGTAATTTGGTTCGTGTTTTGAAAAGTTGTGAAACTATGGGTAGTGCTACCGCTGTTTGTTCAGATAAAACTGGTACTCTTACTGAAAATAAAATGAGAATCGTTAAAGCTTATTTTGGTAATGAAAATTTACAATTTGATGATTCAGTTAATGGTTCAGGTCCAAAATCTTTGACTATAATAAGTAAAATGATTAATCCTTTTAAAAATGTCTTGATTGATAATATACTTTTAAATTCAACCGCTTTCCCCAATACTGATTATGATGAATCAAAAGCTGAATTGGCTCGTAATAGACCAAGAAGAAAATCTTTTTTTAAACAATTGATTTCAAATGATAATCCTCATAATGAAATTCAACAATTGGGTATTGCTACTGAACCTTTTCTTGGTAATAAAACAGATTCTGCTTTACTTATTTTGGCTCAAGATAAATTTGGTAGCTTCCAAAATCAATCTTTGGATCAAATTAGAGAAGAAAATGCTTCAAAAATTGTTCAAACAATTCCTTTTGAAAGTTCTAGAAAATGGTCCGGTATCGTAAAACGTTTGGATTCTGGTGGTTATAGATTACTTATTAAAGGTGCTGCAGAAATTATCTTTAAAAATTGTGGTTATAAAACTAATAACACTGGTGAAGCAGATATTAAATTAGAACGTCAAGATCGTGATGAAGCCTTGAGTAAAATTGATGAGTTTGCTAATGATGCTTTAAGAGCAATTGTATTGGCCCATAAGGATTTCCCAGATATTGAAAGTTGGCCTCCTTCAGAATTAACTACCGAAAAATCAACCAAGGTTGAATTGAATAATAGTAATGAAACTGAAAAACAATTTGAAGCCGATCCTGATTTATTAATCAATGTTGAAGAATCAAAACAAGAATTATCTTTGGATGCCATTGTTGGTTTACAAGATCCTTTGAAAGAAGGTGTTCCTGAAGCTGTTTTACAATGTAAACATGCTGGTGTTACAGTTCGTATGGTTACTGGTGACAATTTGATTACTGCCAAAGCTATTTCAAAATCTTGTAATATCCTAACTTCTGATGATTTATCAAATGAATATGCGTTCATGGAAGGTCCAAAATTTAGAAAATTAAGTGACTCTGAAAGAACTCGTATTGCTCCAAGTCTTAAAGTTTTGGCCAGATCTTCACCAGAAGATAAAAGAGTTTTGGTTGAAACTTTACGTAAAGCCGGTGAGGTTGTTGCAGTTACCGGTGATGGTACAAATGATGCACCAGCTTTGAAATTAGCAGATGTTGGATTTTCTATGGGTATAAGTGGTACCGAAGTTGCAAGAGAAGCTTCAGATATTATTTTAATGACTGATGATTTTACTGATATTGTTCAAGCTATTAAATGGGGTAGAACTGTTGCCACATCAATTAAAAAATTTATTCAATTTCAATTAACTGTTAACATTACTGCATGTGTTTTAACCTTTGTTTCAGCTGTTGCTTCATCAAATGGTCAATCTGTTTTAACCGCCGTTCAATTGTTGTGGGTTAATTTAATTATGGATACTTTAGCAGCATTAGCATTAGCAACCGATAAACCAGATGATTCATTTTTGAATAGAAAACCAGCTGGTAGAACTGCACCATTGATTAGTGTATCAATGTGGAAAATGATTATTGGACAATCAACTACTCAATTAATTGTTACATTTGTACTTCATTTTGCAGGACGCAGCTTGTTCTTTGGTGATAGACCAATAAGTAACCGTGAAAATAAACAATTGGATGCAATGACATTCAATGCATTTGTTTGGTTACAAATTTTTAAATTAGTCGTTACTAGAAAATTAGATGAAGCTGATGAAATTTCAACCGTTAGAGGTCGTATTACTTTTGAAAATTTAAATTTCTTTCAACATTTATTTAGAAATTGGTACTTTATTACAATTACAGTAATCATCATTGGTATTCAAGTTTTAATTATGTTTGTTGGTGGTGCAGCTTTTACTATCGTAAGACAAACTCCAGGTCAATGGGCAACTGCTATATTATGTGGATTCATATCATTACCTGTTGGTGCTCTAATTAGAATTATACCAAACGAATGGGTTCTTAAAGTTTTCCCAACCAAAGCATTCAATACATTTATTTATTATGCTGGATTTTCATTTTTGCGCAAGAAGAATAGATTGGCTCACAATAAAACAATAGATGATGATAATATTGATTTAGAACGTAATGACCAACTTAATAATGAAACTGATGAAATTGAACATCATGTTGCAAATGATGGTTTACAATCCCCAACTAAAGTTGATGGAGAGACTAATGCAAATCCTGATAAAAAATACTTCAAAACTCATGAACGTTCAGATTCTTCAAATAGTTCATAGAAGATGCCCTCATGTATATTTACTCCCCCCTTCCTCCCCATTTTTTTTTAACGTTAACCCCCTTCCCCATTATATATATATATATATATATTTGATGACTAATTTTTAATTCCCCCCTTTTCTATTTTATTTATTACTTTTTAATACCTACATTTTCTATATGATATATTTTATGCATATTTTATGTATGACATGAACTCATCCTTTGCATTATTTATATAAATATATATCTTAATTATTAAACTTATCCAAATCAACGTTTAGTTTTGTAACAAATTTCTTGTAAATCGGATAGAAATTAGTTAAATTTTTAAATAGTGGTAATAAATCAATTAAATCTTTACAATTATCAATTAGGTCATTTTTTTCATTATTTTGTAAATGATCTGAAAGCTTGGATTTTAAAGTTTCATACAATAAGTCAATAGAAGATTCAAATTCCTGTAAATTGATACTGCTACCATCGTTACTATTAATAATTAAATTTACTCTCTCGATATAAGTTAGGACATTCAATAAATTTGTTCTGATTAATTTTAGGTTAATTAAGTTCTTAATTGGTTCATTAGTTGTAATTTCACCTGATTTATTCGATTTTACTTGATCAATTTCTGAATGTAATGAAACAATTGAATGATTTAATGAAGTGATATAATATTGTAATCTAGTTATATCATCATTATTCGATTGATTTGATACGATTGATGATGAAGTTTGTTTCAAGTTACTTATTTGGGATGATAAATCAGTTGATATTTCATTAGTATAATAATCAAGATGCGTTATCATATCCAGCAATTTGTTTGATAAAGTATTTAAAGTAGTTTTATTATATGAAGAAGGAGGGATTGGTTGAGATTGATTTACTGTTGAATCAGGGTTTGACTGTGTTATTATTGACTGAAATAACGCATCAACGTAACTTGTTGAATTGAAATCGTTATCGAAAAACATCGAAAGGGATTGCTCATTCTCTAGTTGACTCATTGTAGTATTATTTATACGGTGAGATTATGGATATATTTGATATTTGGTGGTTGAATGAAGTATGAAGTAGTTACGTTCTTTTGTTTTGTATACCTGTTGATTTTTCATTTTTTCTGCTTCATTTTTCTTTTTTTTTTGCCTGGGTATTGGTTCTAATTTTCAACACTTCTTTTTTTTAAAAGTAAAATTATAGCTATGAAAACAATAACAATTGATCCAACATTTGATGAAGTATTACAAGATCCAGAAGGAGGGTCATTTTATATTTCAGAAATCCCTGAAGATGAAAATGAAAATGGGAATCATTATATAGTTAAGACTGATCAAACAAATGCATCAAATTTTTATTATTTTAAAGATACAACTACAAAAGAATCAACCAACGAGATAAAATTTGAAAAATTAAATAAATTCCATTATAAGGTTAGTATCAAAAATGAAATATATAAGATATGGAATAAAAAATCGATTTTTTCACCGTATGATTTCGATCAAAAATTCAAAGTGACGGCAGTATCAATAGTTACTTCACAGCTAATTATATTTGGTACAAATACTGGACATATTGGTACGTTCAATATATTAACCAAGGAAGCCCCCAAACTACTTGAAGGCCACTATGGAGATATAACCAAGTTAAAGTTATTTCCATCCAAGCAGGCAGTATTGAGTATTGGATTAGATATGCAAATGAAAATATGGTCTATTGATGAAAATGATAATATTAAGGAGTCTGTTAGAACATTGTTAGGACATAATCAACGGATCAATGAAGTTTTATTGATTGGTAAAGGTCGAAATTTCATAAGTGGAGGCAATGATGGATCAGTTAATATTTATGAATGTGGAGCGGGTAAAAAAATATATACGTATAATAGAATTGATAATCATAAGGATGAAGTTAAAAGTATGATAATCAGAGAGGAGGAACAAGAAGAAGTAGGTATAGATTTAAAGGACCAATATGAATGTGGGGGGAAAGTGATGTATGTGGGATATGAACTGGGGATAATTCAAGGGTATAATTTAGGTAAACGATATCAAATTGGAGATAAGAAATTTATTAGTGATAGTTGTATAACCAGTTTAATAAGTATTGAAGATTATTTAATAAGTGGACATGAAGATGGTAAGATAAGAATATGGAATTTAATTAATGATAAATTAGTTAAAGAGATTAATATTGATGAAAAAATTGAAAAAATGATTATACTTCAAGAATGGCAAATAATTTGTTATAATGGACCAGATCGAACCGTTTTAATAACAATAGATAAATCCAATTTAAGTATTGATTATGAGTATTTAGTTGGTATGTCAATTCTGTCAAGAATTTATGATATTGATGTTAACGCCAATAGCAATATTGTAATTGCTAGTGATGGAGATGTCTTTATATACAATAATTTTAATGAGTAGTAGTATATATTTGTAAATATATATAAATTTTATACATGGAATATTTTATATATTCAATATATAAATTTCCATTATACAAACTAAACGACACATGAAGGAACTAATAAATATTTAACATAAAAATTAAAAAAAAAAGTAGAAGAGACAAAGAACTTATAATTTAGGTCTTGGATCAACAGATTTAAAGACTGATTCAATGGCGGTAGCCTTCATCATATTACCTTTAACCTTTAATTTACCATTCATGAATAATTTTTGACCATTGGCTTTACCATTAGCCAATTTAACAAAATCAACATCCTTTAAAATCAATTGAACATCAGATTTTGGAACTGAACCATCAACCTTCTTGATAATACCTTCATTCTTTAAATCAAGATACCAAGATTGATCCTTACCTTCTTTATTTTTTAAAGAAATGACAATAACAGCCTTAACACCAGCAATGGCCTTTTGTTTAATTTTTGGATCAGATAAACCATCAGCTAATTCTTTAAAGAAAGGAGAAGCTTGGAATCCATCAGCAGCTAAATCAGACATTGTATATTATTTGTGTATAGTAAAAAAGTTTTATAATGAAATCAATTATAAAAGAGTTAATTGAAAAAAAAAAAGAAGAGAAGCAAATTTAAAAATATGGGGAAATTTAAATTATATATATATATATATATATATCGCTAAGAACAATTAGTGTATGAATGTGACAAATGACTTTGACTTGAATTAGATTGTGATTTTTTTTTGTTTTGTATGGAGAATTACTTCTTTTTTAAGTTAATTAGTTATTTCGTTTTGTATTGAAATTTTTCTCAATTTCTCTTACAAAGTGAATATGATAAATTAATCTTTAATTACATATTATGGTATTACGGTATTAAAGTATTATATAAAGTTTACCATGGTAGTATAACCATGGTTGAAGCATCTGATTTAAATGAATATAATCCTTATTGGTTATGGGAATTCGTAGAACCCATGTGAATTCAAAGACCTCGGTAGAATCTGCCACCAAAAAAAGGGTGTGCCCCATTACCCTGAATGGGTTAGTGATTACGTAAGGGGGAACTCTTCTTTACCGACCTCCCCCCCCTCATTTACCCAGTGACCAAGTCACTTGACAGCCTTACAAAAAAAAATTGGCTTGCTTGGACCGAGCTTTTCGGAGGGGGGGGGGGGGAAACAGCCTCGTCTTGCTTGCGGTAGCTCTTGGTGCATGGACCTTTTTGTGTGTCACGTGAATATGCACGTGAGTATATACACGTGCATATTCACGTGTTAAAAAGGTATATGTACAGGTCTTTTGTTCCTTTTTTTTTGCGCAGATAGCCGATGGGGTGGGTGGCCGCGTTTGGCAACTGCCTATTGCAGTAACTACCTGATAAGGATAGCGTATCAATTGGGATTATTTTATTACGGGTTTCAACGTTTTAACAGCTAAATTACCTTCTGCCTTCTGTATACTTAGCTTCTGGTGAAGCTTCACCAGAAGCTTCTTGGGATACCTAGCTTCTTTGCGGTACTGGCGTGGTTATACTCTGTTGTTCAGCACATATCTATATATATATATACTCATTTATACTCATGTATTTATTACGAAATTTACATCTGGGTGTACCTCATATTTTTTGTTCTCCTGCTTTCAATGATAGTCTGGGCATATCATCCACTATCACTTAAGCCTACTCTAGGCCCGAGTTTGAATATCCTTATCGTTTTGTTCCCACCGGTGTTCTAACCCACGTCCATGCCTAATAATTTATAGATAATTTACAAGTCTACCTCCACAGCTTTTTTTCTTATTTCTAAATTTGATCTAATTACACGGCGTTGAATGTCATTTATGAATAACCCTAATAATATGAATGGCGGGTTTCTTTGCATATAGAAAGAAATAAACAAATAAAAATCAAACGGAATTTCGTAATAGCGAATTTTTTTTACTCCCCTGTCAAAATTTTTAGCGGAAAATTCATTAATCATTTTGCGCATCTCAATGATTCGCCTGATAATTTCACCCCAATGTTATTAACTAGTACTACATCTCTTATGCCTTCCTTGGTCCATTTATTTACTTATCGTATTTTTGTCTTGTTTATTTACTTCTCTTTCCAATAGATCATATTTGCATGTATATTTCTTTTTTTCGTTGCTTTTTTTTTTTGTTTTTGGTTGGATCTATTAGCATAAATTGGCTATCAGTTTTTTTTTTTTCTTTTTTTCTTTTTTTTTTTTTTGCAATTTATACTCCTTCTCACTATACGATTATTGTTTATGATTGTTATCTCCCCACCTTATATTGTTTTGTCTATCTTTTAATCTTATCATTGTCATTCCCTTTTCTTGTTCATCTATATATAAGTATCTTCCTATTTCTTACTTTTCCAATTTTTTTTTTTTGGTGTTCTCCCATCACTTCTCATCATGGATACTAAAAAATCACCATCCGTCACCGATCACGAAATTGGTGATGTGGAAAATATCAACTTGAATGATTCAACTTCGTTGAATACTACTACTGAAATAACTCACTCGTTTGATGATGTTCATGTTCCCTTTAAACAACGTTGGAAATTATTTTGGTCCTTCAAAAAACCAAGTTTCGATGCTACCGTTCCAAAATCATTAACTTTTTGGTTACCAGCTGATGCTACTGCTTACGAAAAGAAACTTTACTTCAAACTTGATTGTTTCCTTCTTACGTTTGTTAGTTTAACTTTCTTCATCAAATATTTGGATTATACTGCTTTCAATACAAGTTACGTTTCTGGGTATGTATTTAAAAATAAATTTCTGGCTTTTTTTCATTACTAACTCTTCTCTTTTAGTCTTAAAGAATATTATAACTTGAGCGGTACCGATTATAATTGGATCGATAACGCTTATTATATCAGTTATTCTATTGGTGGTTTGCTTGGGGTTCTTTTGGTTGCATATTTCCCTCCTCGTATCGTATTCCCCTGTTTTGAATTAACTTGGGCCATATCTTGTATAGCAATGATTGGAGCAAGACATCTACAAGATATAATCGGTATTAGGTGTCTTCAAGGGGGGTTGGCCGGTATGGCATTCCCTAGTATCAGTTATATCCTTGGTACTTTCTATCCGGCTCATTTATTATCAAGTAGAACTTCAATCTTTATATTTGCTGGTTGTGTTGGACCTATAGTTGGAGGTTTTGTTCAATCAGGTCTTTATGGTGCATTAGCAAATAAAGATATTGGTATTCCAGCTTTCAAAATGGCTCAAGTTGTTGATGGTATAATTGTTATTCCAGTTGCAATTTTTGGTTTCTTCGCAATCCCTCCCGTTAAAGGTAATAAAGGTAATCTTTACCTTAGTCATGAAGATATTCAACATTTATTCAAACTTAGTCAACAATCAGTTGAATCCACTCATAATAAATTTAATTTCAAACTTATAATAAATGTTCTTACTTCATGGCAATTTTGGGTTTTCTGTCTTGCTTTCACTGCTGAACAAGTAGCTGAATATGCCGCTGGTTTCCAATCCATTGTTTTACAAGACCAAGGTTATAGTGTCTATGATTGTGATAATTTACCAACTATTCAATCAGGAGTAAAAGCTATTTCAACTCTTATTGCTGGTGCAATTATGGAATTAAAAGGTAGACGTTTTGAAGTTTATTTACTTATTCTTGTATTCTGGATTACCGGTTTAGGGATCTTAGTCAAATATGATGTTCCTCGTATTGCTCAATTCATTGCTTATGCTTTTACTGGGGTTTGCTCTCCTGTTAGTGTTATTATCCTTTCTTGGTGTAATACTGCTACCCGTAATAGAGGTTCTGGTTTTAGAGCTTTCGTTTTAGGTTCTTTGAATATCGCTGCACAAATTGCTCTTACCCCAATTGGTGTCATTGTTTTCAATACTGATTTGGCTCCTCGTTTTACTACTGGTATGAGAGTAGGTCTTGCAATGGTTATTTTCCAGGTTTTCCTTGCTTGCGCCATGCTTTGGTGTGATCGTTATGAAGGTAGATTATCTGACTACGTTAATAAAGAAGAAACCTATATTACTCAAGAAAAAAATGAAATTTAGTCAGTAAATTATTCATATTCTGCTTTCTTCTTTCTTTATTTTACGTACTTCAAGTCATTATAATTTTATATCTAATTCAATTCTTCTCAATATTTTTAAATAGCTTTTAATACACTTTACTTCTCAAAACATTTTGTAAACCTAAAAAACACACTTTCTCTACTCCTTCTATCTTATATCAATGTATATGTATTTGTAAAGTCATTTATTAGAGTAGTCTTCTACGCTTCGAGTTTTTTGCAGGCCTATCTTAATTTTGCAGTGGGTGTATATATATGCAGGACGCGTGGAATCACTTTATTGAAGAGAGAGAAAAAAAAAAAAAAAAAAAGCTAGAAGCTAAAGGGCATCTCATCACCAATAGATAAACTTCAATACGAATACTGATAACACAACAAAGAATGGCGTTCAACTCCAAATCGTCAAAGACTCAAGCTCAGTCTACGGTGAATAGGCTCTTTGCCAATATATTACCAGGTTCAGCCGTTACAAATTCAGCACATACAACACCTAAACTTTCATCTACCGAATTAATCAATAATCAGTTATCTTCAAAACACAAGTTATCTCCTGAAGAAATAAGAAAATTAAATAAAGCCAATAAGATAAAGAAGAATAAATCTATTAATAAAAAGGTGGAGGCTAATAAAAAATTTGATAAGTTAGTGAGATATAATATAATCAAGAACCATAAACTTAATAATCCTGATGACTTACCAGAAGAAGAGCGTAAATACTTACAAAAATTAGTGAAGAAAAATTCTAATTCTTTAAGAAGATTAACAGAAATAGATGATCCTGATGTCAAAGATGAGATTGATCAATTAAAGGCAGAAATCTTAGAGTTGACAAACGAGAAATATAACAAGACCAAGAATACCAAAAACAATAAACTCAGTAAGAAAGCTCAAGACTTCAATGAAAAAGTTAAGAAAGGTCTTGTATCTACTCCTGGTTTAACTCCTGGTTTGGCACCGGTTGGTTTGGATGACGATTCGGATGATGAGTAAGCATCAAAAGTTGCCCACACTATGTCAACCCGACTACTCCCCTGCATTATTTTCTCCTCTGTATACTAGAATATAATTAACATTTCAATATAACATTTCAATTGCTTTATCAATTTTTCGTAGACTTAAAGAAGAAAAAGAAAGAAATAGTTGTAGCTTTCATATGGTGTTTTTGCAATTTTCAAGCTCTCTTTTTGACAGGATCGCATATCCGAGGTATTGCCAGAGCTGGAGTTAATCGTTAAATCCGGGCACCACGCTAAAAAAGATAAAATGTATACCCCATGAAATATTCCCCTACTCCACCTCAAATCAATTTAAATAATCAGATATTGTCCCAAAATTGATCCTGAATCGATTGCTTGATAATCAAAGATGTTACCAGAGAGCTCAGAATTGTACTCTTATACTACGAAAGTAACTAACGCTACCGGTCCAAGACTCAAAGGATCAGTGGTATTAAGTAAACCTTCCAATAATCCCCAAGACTACCAGCTAAAAATTGCCTATCGATTTTATAAACGTAAACAAGCGGTAGATTCAAGCAAACCAAAGGTAAATTTATTGTTTCAACATGGAAATGGTATGAATAAAGGAATTTGGCATTATCAAATTGACAGGCTTTTCGAATTGATCCCCAATTTGAATTGTGTTATTGCCCCGGATGCCCCTAATCATGGAGAATCAGGGGCCTTGAATAAGGATAAATTGGGACACATATTTAGCTGGTTTGATCTTTGTAAAGATATCATTAAGTTAGTTAAGATTGATGAAGGTCATGAATTCTTACAACCAAATCTGGTAAATGTGTTTGTTGGTCACTCAATGGGAGGTCAAATTTCATTAGTTGCCGCGTACATGGAACCAACTTTATTTAACAGTATAATTTGTTTAAATCCAGTAGCCCATGTGGATGAAGAAAGAAATGAATTGCTTACTCTTGCTTTCAATATGTGGAAAGATAGAAAAATGATTACCAATGAATATCCTATTAAACAAGGTGAGACTTATAAGGATGCCGTTTATAAGGCTAATAGAAATTGGGGATTTTTCAAGAGATTCGATGATCGGGTCTTAAGAAATATGCTAGAAGATGAATATACCGAAGATCAAACTCCACAAAATGGCGTTGTCAAGACTAATACTGAGCCTTACCAGGAATATTATACTTATTTTGCTGGAACTCCAACAATCATTAATACATTCCCTATTTATAAGGCTGTAACTACTCCAGTGTACCATCTTGTGGGTGATGCCGATGTTGCTAGCGATGTAGCAATTGAAGAAATCAGAGGAGCTTTACATAAAATTGTTCGTCCAATGGATATTAAAGGTTCTCATATACTCAACGCTGAAACTCCTGATTATTTTATTGATTTAGTTAAGGGTATTATACAAGAAAGTATTAAGGAATTTGAACAAAAAGGCGATATAAGATATCAAGATGCAACCTACCTCAAGGACTACGGTAAAAACTACCGGGATGATTTGAAGAAAGTTACTTACGAAAATGGGTTCAAACCAAATCCACTTCCCAAATTATAGCTAATTGTTTAAGATTTTTTTTATTTCAATTCAAGTATGTATAACGCAAACTTTAAATTAAGATTTGATATCTCGTGTAAAGTTATCATTTGCGACAAGTTGAATGCTTTTTCCTACCACCCCTAAACCAGATTGTTTATTGTCTTTTTCATTATACTCTTTTTTTGAATCTCACCTGAGAATTTATCATGGTTGGTATACTTACATGTGTACTTATATATAGATATAAATCTGAATACATATAACTCCGCACAAGAGGTGTTGAAATGAGCTTCGTTTGGTACTCTTAGTCTCGCTACTTGATGGTTTTTGTTGGGCTGCATGGATTTTTAGTAAAAGTTAACCACAAAATCTTAAACAATTGAAGATGATCCTCTTAAGCTAGATTTTTGTGTTGCATTATTGAATCGGATAATTGTTCAAAGTATGTCGTACTCTATTGTTCTCGGAAACTGGTTTAGTGTGAACTACATATGAAGATCAGACACATTTTCATCAAAAGATCCTGGTGATCCTAGATTCAATAAATAAATTAGGATTTACCCCTGGTTTTGAAAAAAATTCACGTTGACTAGTACTGTTTTTGATGTGTGAACAACATCTTTTCAAATGATTCCAGAAACGTCGGACATATATACCTATTATACCAAAGTAACTACTGCAAACAGTCCTAGATATGAAGGGTCAGTAGTTTTGAATAAACCTTCAAACGATCCTAAAGATCATGAACTTCAAATAGCTTACAGATTCTACAAGCGTAAACAACCAGTCACAACCCAACCGAAACTTAATATGGTTTTCCAACATGGTAATGGAATGAATAAAGGTATTTGGCATTACCACATCGATAAATTATTTGAATCGTACCCTAATTTAAACTGTGTTGTTGCACCAGATGTTGTTAACCATGCAGAATCCGCTATTTTGAATAAGGATAAATTGGGTCATATATTGAAATGGGATGATGCTGCCAAAGATCTTATCAAAATTATTAAAATTGACGAACGAGATGAATTTTTACAGCCAAATGTGATCAATCTCTTGGTTGGACATTCAATGGGTGGTTTGATCACCTTAGTTACTGGTTATTATGAACCCACTTTATTCGATGCTATAGTCAGTTATAACCCTGTTGCATATGTTGATGAAGAAAGGTTTTATACTTTGGTTTATGCTTTGAATCTTTGGAAAGAAAGACAATCTATAAGAAGTGACCATCCTATCAATGATGGTGAAACTTATAAAGATGTTGTATACAGTTTTTATAAACGTAAGTCACTTTTTAAAAGTTTTGATGATCGAATCTTGAAAAATATGATTGAAGATGAATATACTCCAGATCAAACTCCAAAAAATGGTATTGTTAAAACCAATACCGAAGCTGAACAGGAATTCCTCACTTATTTTGGTGGTACTCCAACAGTTCAAAGAACCTTCCCAATTATTAGAGCTATTAAAGCCCCTATATATCACATTACAAGTGATATGGATCTTGCTACTGAGGATGCAATTACTAGAGTAAGAAAAGAAATAAAATATCTTCATCCTGTTAACCTCAAAAAGGCTACCCACTTGGTTCATGCTGAACAACCTGACCGATTTGTCAAGGTGCTTCAAGGTGTAGTTGATGAAGCAACAAAAGCATATGCTAAGACTGGAGATATTAGATTCCCAGAATCAAAATACCTTCAAAAATATGGTGAAAAATATAGAGATGACTTGAAGAAAATACATTTCAAACGCGGACTTAAAATGAGACCATATGAAAAATTGTGATTATTCATTGAAATTAAATTTTCTGTTTTTAGTTTTTGGTTTAAATATATGTACAGTCTATAAAAATAAATTAAGATCTACCAAGTTCATATAAAACTTGACGAACATCAGAGGCATATTTCCTGATTGCTCTCTTTTTATCATCCAATGCAATTTCTAATTTGTTTATAGCAAGCTTTTGAAATGGGATAATACTTTGTAATTCAGTAGAATTGAAAACACCCATCAAAGCTTTCAAACTCAATAAACGAATTTTTTCAGTATTAATAAGTTGTTTATTAACAACTTTCCTGGTGGATACCAAATTTAATAACTTGGGAATGATACTTGATAAATGAGGTGTTACTAATTCGGGTGATTCAGTTATAATAATGTCGAACGTACTTAAAGCAGCTCCTAAAATAAGAGTATTGTTGACATTCAAACTCTTCAAAACTAATGGTGAGATTTCATTCAAATGAGGTTTCAAAATAGTTGTAGAAATATTACTCAAAATAATAGATAATGAATTCAAATAAATTTCTTGATTGACTCCTGCATCATACCCAGAGATCAATTTGGGTAATATTATTTCAAAAAGCTGTTGTTTATATAATAATCTAACATTTAAATTGTTGACACCAGAAATGATTGATTTTTGACCAGGAACAGCTATTGATTGGTTAGTGAAAAGAGGTAAGTCAATCATAATAATATAAATTGATTCAGAAACAACTTGAGCAAAATATAAATTGGAACTACTGAGCCAATCAACTAATATATTGATATACGCAAACCCAAATTTATCAGATCTTAAAATCAATGCTTTCAAAGTCCAAATAAATATTTCAAAGATTTCGACTTGTTCTTTAGTCAATTCTTTATCAATAGAATTGAATTCTTCAATCTGTGAAACGAGTTTAGACATCTGTTCATTGTTGAATTCATCGTGTTGCTTAGTGAACTTATTGACTAAAATTGCCAAATTTTGTAAATAACCAATTCTGTAGTACTCATCAATTTCCTTATCAGGAGCAGTGTACGCAAACTTAGAGATTTCTTTGATCAATTCATAAACAGGATAACCTAAAGCTTCATCAATATTAGTTTTTCTATCGACACTCGACAAAATATTATTGAAAAGTCCCATATAAGGACTAACTTCTGAAATAACGCTAGTGACTGTAATATTTAAATTTGATTTACTTAGTATGAAAGCACCCACAAAATCATTAAGTATGCTTTGATGTTTGGATTTATCAATATATTTAATTATTAAGCCAACCAAGTTACCACTTAATTCAATAACCGTTTTATCACCAGATTTTAAAACCACATCTAAAAATCTAGGAACAAAGTTTTTATACCAAGAGTTTGTAAGGAATTGACTTACTGATTGAGTTTTCTTGAAAGCAGAAATAAAGCAATCAATAACGTCTTTGAAAATTAGAAGCTTGGAATCCTCAGAGATTGATAATTGATTGAAATATGTTAACTTATTCAATAATCTGACTGTTAAAACTTCCAAAAATTGATAATTAACACATAGAGTATCAATAAGTTTTAAAGTCTTGGAAAAATTAACTAACCCGTTTTCTGATTCAATGTTTTCTAATAAGTCTAATAACGAGGGTAATATCAATTCAATAACTAAAGAGATATTACTGTTAAGGGAAGTTTCAGAGCTTGTAGCATTCTCAACTCGGGAAGAACCGTGTTCATCAGTCATGATTTTCACTAAACCATTGATAATTTCAGTCAAAACCATGTCATTTTGCCAATCAGGTGCATTATAGTCAATACTTTTAGACAAATTATCACTCAACCAACCAAAAATGAGAGAATACTCCTGCTTATTCAATAAACCATGGAGTAAGATTAATTTAATAAGTTGTTGGATAACTTTACATTTTAAAGTTTTTTCAAGATTTGACGAAGTTTGTAATAATTGGCCTAAGAAAATTAAAAGGTGGTCTTTATACAATTTCAAATTGTTTTCACCACTTGAGAAAGCTGGTTCTTTATGAGATAAGACATGGTATGCTGATAATATAAAACCAAAATTATCGATAAGCTCTCTTTGCTTGGAAATGTTCAATACGATGTCTTCAGATTCCTTTGTATCGATCTCATTAATGTCTATTTCAGTATCTTGCTGGTTTACCTTAGGGACTTCTTCGATATCCATATCTTCATCAATATCACTTCTGATATATCTCCCCCATATTTGAGAAGAAAATAAAAATTTCAAAATAAAATTAAAAGATAAACTTGAAACTGATGCTAAAGAACTTAACAAGACTACTGATTGTTTGAAAGTCTTGTCACTGATTGATTTTAAATTACTTTTCAATTCACCTGTAACTGCTGATAAATAATTCTCTAATTGATCTGATTCAATCATCACAGTGGCTAATTCCATCAAAATACTTAAGGTCAAAAGCAAAGACTTATTATCATCCGAGTCGTCAATTTTGGAATCAAAGTTATTGGGAACAATTACATCAAGATTTGGATGGAATATTGCCGCTTCATTATGAAGTATTTCGAATTTCAAGGAATCCCAAATAGTTAACCAGAATTCTAAAATAGCATCATTATTATAATTTTTTATACATAATAATAAAGTTTTCAAAACGTCATTTCTAACTGTTGGATTAGTTGAAGTTAACTTTTCAAATAAGCTTGGGAAAGTATCTTTTGCAAAAAAACTTTGAGATGCAATTGTATCCCTGAGTTGTAACTTTAAATCACCTGCAGTGATTTTATAGGGATCATTGGCAGGAGGAGTGAATGCAATTGGGAAATAACAAAAGCAAACATCAAATAAATCAGTTAAGAATTCTTCATGTAATTGATTTGAAGGATCAAAAATGAAATTTTTATTAATATCAGAATTCAAATTAAATGAGGATAATAAATTACGAGGATCCTTTTCACCACTTGCTATATGAATGAAAGCTCTAACAAATAAATCATGTTCTTCTTGATTTGATTGAATGTATTTTAAATGATTTGTAAAGAGAGTTTTTAATATTTGGAAAGGTTCATATCTTATTTTTGCGAGATGTTTTTTTGGATCATATTTTTCAAGAAGAGTAAGTAGTAATGATTTAAAATTACCATTAATACTAGGAATGAAATTTTTGAAACATATGATTGAATTTAAACCTTGTAATATATGAAGAATACAAAATTTATCTTCAAATTTTGCAATCAAGAATTGAAGAACGACATGAATATCCTGTTTCGATAATTTTGATTTATCGAGATCTTGGAAAGTAGAAGTCATACATTGAACAGCTTTGGATCTAATCAAGTCACTGTCGGAGGTTAAAGTAGGACCTAAAGACTGGATAAACTGAAGTAAAGATAAATCTTTACTAGCAATTAATTGAGCTAACTCTTGACTGTATCTTTTGTAAACCAGGGAATCATCATCAGCAGTAGCTAAGAACTGGTTTATAAGGGTGGGAATATCATGAATAGATTCTTGAGAGGCCATTTTCTTGTTTTTCCTTGGTCTGACAGTAATGAATTCTTATGATATGTTATGTTTTAAGAAAAGATTCAATGATAAAGATCAAACTCTTGAGCGTCCAAATTTGTCATTCATCGAATCTCTTTTTTTTTTGATTTTTTTTTTTTTTTTTTTTTGGTTCGATTTGTATCCTGCACATAAACATGTGTTCAATATAAAGATAAGGTTTGTAGAGATTGGGCTGCAACGGTAGCTAACTAATTGGATGTGCCAATGATTGGTAGCAGTATCAGTGATTTATTCTGTAACAATGCATAAGGGAGTATTGATGAGCATATAGAGATTCTTGTCTGTTTGAAAAAAAATGTTTAATTTTCACTAGTTAATTTGGAGTGATTAGATAATACATTTTGTTTTCAACAACTTGAGGATGATTTTTGAATGAAATTTAACAAAATAATATAAAACTATTTTTTTTCCTTTTCAATTTATGTAGAAAGCCAACTTGATTAAGAGAAAGATTCTTCTGTGATCTCAAGATTCACAATAAGTGGTAAATACTGGCTGCACATCAAGTATAGTCAGAATGCAATGGACGACAAGTCAAAAAAACAAAAACGATGACGTTAAACTACTAAAGGAAGGGAAGAAAGTGAATTATAATGAACACTTCCTTTCCAAAGGTTAGTCTACAGTATATAGGCACCTGAGTCAATAAACCTAAGTAAGTAAAGAAGTAAAGAAGTAAAGAAGTAAAGAAGTAAAGAAGTAAAGAAGTAAAGAAGTGAAGATTAGAGTGGTCGTGTACACACCGATGATAATAGTTTTGCAGCTTTTGTGGATTGGATAAAGAAGCAGGAAGGTCTTTGACAAGATAAGAAGAGTTTCTTTAAACGTTCCTTGAACTATAGGTTGTTCTCAAGTGATTAACAACCCTGGTAGGTATAGCGAGAACTATATGTTTTGAGGCTACAAAAAGAAACATAATAAGCCTCTTATCGGCTGATAATAGAGCCAAGTTTTGATTCTTTTAGTAGTTTGGGTTTTCAAGATAGCTTCTTGTGTAAGTTGTTAATGTAAGTACGATCACTGGCAGAAGCAACTTGGAAGTCAAAAAGAAGGAATACCCTAAAAAAATATATCAAAATATAATTACAATACAACTACAATACAACACAACACAACACAACACAACACAACACAACACAACACAAGTACAATACAAGTACAATTACAATCCAATACTACAACCTAAAACAATTACAACACAGATGATAGAAAAGAAAGTCACTCCGTGACTGTAGAAATTAGTTTCAGATAACGAATACAGCTTAGACTTCGTGCGGAAAAGAGAACTGTTGCCCTTGAAGTATGGTCAATTTTGATACCGTAGACTCCAGTGTATAGTGACACGCGATCTATGATGAACAACTAACCAGAAAGCTAAACTAGAGTAAAGTCACTTCTTAGATGCAACGACGGATTCGACAATCGTCTAATTCTTTTTGTTTTTTTGCTTTTTGCTTTTCCACCTGAAAAATTGGTTAAGGTAACCAATCAACAGGTGCGATTCTGAACTGCCACAACTTCATGTAACAATACCTAATTTACTAAGACTTCCCCTTGATTTCGAGAATGCATTGAATGAGGGCTGAAAATTTGTAGATAACGGTTGGTAGAAACAACCGGTTAACAAGTTGTCTTTGCTTTCTTTCTAATTATAGGTTTTCAAATGTGAGTGGTTGGTTCAAAGGGGTAAAATGTCTTTCCCACTAGACAACTCCCGAACTTCGTCTTGACCACCAAAAGAGTATAACTGCGTTTATTTCAGTTTATCTCAATTCAGCTTATTCAGCTTATTTTCATTTACTTTAATTTAATTTAATTTAATTTAGTTTAATTTAATTTAATTATTTTACACGTCCACGTAGTAAGGGTGCTCTTCTTTCGTAGTCTTCAGCTCCTGCTCATGATCATAATCGTTGTCATTACACTATTCAATGTTGATCATAGCCAATGTATCTATCTGTGTATGTATGTCGCAGCCAGCCAACTTGGTCCAACACCCATAAGTCATCGGGAAAGCTTCACTGCACCATCTCTTAAACACTTTATTCATATTATCGGTACATTAAAATCACACAGAACCAAATCATACTTATTCCCCTTCCTCCCCTTCTTCTTCCTCCCCTTCTTCTTCCTCTCCTTCCTCTTCTTCTTCCTCCTCCCCTTCCTCTTCTCTTTATGCTGATTCGGTCCATTCATTCATTAACCGGGCTGGCGTGTGCACGCCTGAGCCTGAATCTTTTTTTTTTCCTCTCTTATTCTTTTTCCAATACTATTTTTACAACCACGTCTAATAATTATTCACAAAGTGAGTTTAGGCGAATAAAACGATATTCATTTTGTAGCTTTGATGATCATGAACAATGATAATCACACTTTTTTTTCTAACTTTTTTTTTCGTCCACCAGTTCTAGTTTTTCGTAGACCAAGTGTACATGCTGATACAAAATGGGAAACAATATGGGACAGATGAAACACTTGGAATCTACACCTCAACGCACTTGACAATGATACGATACCTCCAACCAGTACCAAGGAAGAAGAGCGATGTAATTATTATCAAGCACAGATACTTAAGCCTCTAACGAAACCTCTTACAAAGCTGAAAACATCTAAAAAAGAATGGAACGAAAAAAAGACAAAAAAAAATATTAATAGTCCTGAGAAGTTATACAGCAAAAAAAAACCAAAACAAAACAAAACCAAAAAAAAAAAAGGAACAAAAAAAAAAAGGAACAAAAAAAAAAAAGGTAGAGAAAGCACCTTACAAACGGAGTACACACATGGAACTTTGATCCCATCTAAAGACTTTATCTATTATACTTGTCCATTTTCCTTTTTCTTTCAATTGATACTCCTTCACGTTATCAATTTTTGCATCGCACTAGAAGAATAATCAATCTAAAAGTTCCATAAAGGAAGAACGAATTGAAAAAGAAGAAAAAAGAAAAAAAAGAAGACACGAAGAAATATATTCTTGACAAACTGTGTGTGTGTGTGTGTGTGTGTGTTTCGGAATAAGTCTTTATAATTTCCATTTACATTCGAAAATAAGCTGTATCAGTTGATAAATAAAGAGTATGATTGAAATACCCGATTTGGCTGATCTGGAATATACTTCTGGATTGGATCAAAATCAATCATATCATCAGCAACAACAGCAACAACAACATCAACAACGACTTTTTCAACAGATGGAACAAAATAATTCACAGTTTAATCAACATAGTGACTTTCAAAGTGACGAAGAGTATGACGACTTTGAACAAATTCCACCTCATAATAATGAACAAGGAATAACTAGTATTAATTCGCATTCCAATAATAATTTAAACGCTGATACTCGTTTTAATATTACTGAAGAGCAAGGACCAAGTCCTGGATTTAATTTTCATAGTAATAATCATGATCCTATTTATGATCAAATTAATCTTGATAATTCAAATAATTCAGATTCATACCTAGCAGATTCAACCAATCAATTAAATATTAATGCATCTCCAACTGATTTTAATCAAAATTCTGAATTGACCGCAGATCTTTCTAATTTATCAAGTATTGAACGTGAACTTCAAGAACATGAACATCACTTTAGTAATCCCCATGATCAATTTGAACATCAACAATTAAGTCATAGTCAATTAGATCTTCTAAATCAACAATTAAACGAAGATCACCTCGCATTTAGGAATGATCAAAATAATGACGAAAATGAAGTTTATAATAATACGAGCGGTTTTAAAATTGGTCCACCTCCATCACAATTTTCACATAATAATGCGAGTCAAAATACTCTTAATAATTCCAAAATATCATTAGCATTAACCGAAGGTTCTCAAGAAGTCACAGCACACGTCATTGAATATAATACTGCAAAAGCCCTACCTATACAAAAATTTGGCGGTGGACAAGCTATAACAACTCAAGAACCTACTACTAAACAAAATCACCCACTCTCTCACGAACATGGATCTTCTTTCATTAATGATTCAAGTTTTTCTGAATCGCATACCAGTCATAATTTAATCGAAGTACCTACCATGATTGAACCATCAACAAATTTTAAACTACAAGATCCACCTAATATCCAGGGTAAACCAATTAATTATGATATATCAACTCCACTACCGGATGAAATGGCAAATCAGTTTACTTTAAAATCAAAGGCTCCAACATTCACATCTCCAATGTCAAATGTACCATTAAGAGATCATGTTGAACCCTCTCCTCAATTACCACCACCATTATCTGCTACTTCAATGCAAAGATTGAGATTCTCTAATGGTGAAGAATTCGGAACTATGAGGAGAGATTTAGCAACCGATCTGAAAAGCCCAGCTGAATATACCTTGCATATTATTTTCACTCAATTTGTTCGTCATGCTGAACGTAAATTAAACTTATGCATTGATTACCCGTTGAATGACGAACCACCAATTATTGATTTACTTTCGGAAGGTATTGATCCTCAATTCGATAAAATTGTTGCTTCTTTAGGTTACATAGCTAGAAGAAAACCAAAACCAGTAATTGATAGTGTAATGTTCTGGAGGAAAAATAAAAGTGAAATTGCATCTATGGCAGCTTCTGACGTTGAAAAAACATTGAATACCGCGAAGAATAACTTATCAAGAGCTCAACAACCGAGTGGACCCAATACTACACCAATTGGTCCAAATAATCCAGGTATCAATAAAAACAACGTTAATAATGCTGCCACTGGAAGAGGAAAAAGAAGTCTTAGTTTAATGAGAACTAAAAGTTTCTCTAAGATGTCTCATCGTCGTAATCAATCTGCTTCCTCTGCTGTCAGTCAATCTATTACCAGGTCACCAAGTATTGAACAAGTTAGACAACTGTATGACAATGATTTCATCAAACAAAAGACTTTCTTTGACGAACAAATCGTTAAAGCAAGAGAAACTGCTATTCAAGCCGATCGTAAATCTTTGGCATCTATTTACATCTTATGCCGTGTTTTAATTGAGGTGGTTAAGCAAACTTCTCAAGAAATAATGGGTGACGATTTGGGTGACAAATTAGAAGAAATTGTTTATACTCAATTGAAAACAACTGATCCAATAAGCACAAGTGAATCATTAGTTAGATCATCAAATTGGAATTTATTTGCTGAACTTTTAGGATTTATGTCTCAACAAAGATTTCTTAGCGTCAGTGATCGTTTCATTGCCGACCTCGAGAAAGTTCCACCTCAAGTTAAACAAGATGATGAACCAAGGTTACAGCTATTGATTCATGGAATGAGATACTTAAAATTAACAAATTATCCATTGGATGTATTTGAAGAAAGTGCTGAATTTATATTTTCACTAGCTAAATTTTTCATCAAATCTCAGAATGAATCTATAGTGTATGCATATTGTGAAGTTTTAAGTAATTTGGTTCTACCATTGGCTGATATTTTAACTGCTGAAACTAATCATCCAATTTGGGTGGAAGCTATCGAAGGTATTTACAACAAAGCAAACTTTATTTGGAATCAAGTTATGAAATCAAGTAATGGTCCTAGCTCATCCTCAACAATGAGCTTAGCAAGCTCAACTTTAACTTCATCTGTTCCTTTAAATACGAACAATGGTTGGGCATACTCTATTCATTTAATGACGTCTATGTTGTCAGTTTCTCGTAAAGAATTATTCTCTAAAGTCTGGTTTGATATCATTGAAAACAATATTTTCAAATTGAAACCGAAGGTCGATTGTGGTGACAAGACTACTTTTATTGTTTGTGCTGCTAGATTAACTTGGATTTACACTTACCGTTTGACTGATACTTTAAACAACACTATCAAGAAACTTGATAGTTTATTCGATTTAATCTTTTTTAGCCCTAATGTCAATGGTAAGAAAAATCAATGGATTACCTCAGAAGTTGATTTGATTAATGTTTTGGTTGAATTTATTAGAATTGTTGGTTACCGCCATTTGAATTATGTTTTGGATAGTGTTTTAATAAGATTGTTAAAACAAAGTTTTAACGGGGCTACTTTGGAAAACGCTTGTGGCGAAAAACTTATTTTAATCATCAAGACATATTTAGTTATTCTTGAAGATTATGAGTTAGGTAATAAACCGGCATTCCCTACTGATGATATTTTCAATGCTAGACTTTTGAATGATCAAGTTCTCAACAACAATGAAGAAGATCGCAGTCACTCAAAGACCAAAAGAGAAAATAGGGCCGAAGAAGCTAACCAAGAAAAGTTGAGAACCAACGAGTTTATGCTTATCGCTAAGAATTCTACAAATGCAGCATCTCATGATGAAATCTGTAGGACTTTCGCAACATTATTGAAATTATTAGATAGCCAATGTGGTTCTGATGTTTGGTCCCTTGAAAGTAGCAATGCTTCAACACCCATATCATCTAATTTTTCGAAGTCTCAATCAAGTTTCTCTTTCCATTTTGGTATTGATTTCTCCTATCCTTCAACCAAGAATTTGAATATTGAATTATTTGCTACTCTTCTCGAAGCAGTTCCATGGACTATAGTTCCTTTATCCGGTGAAAAGGGTGGTGCAACTGTGTCTGGTATTCAATTCAAGAACATTGTTGAACTATTAACCAGAAATGCTGTCCACTCCAATTATGTGGTTGCAAATGCCGCAATCGGATCACTTAAAAAATTGGCTTCCAGAAAGAACCCAAGTAATTTGATTACAATTTATGCCAAAATTGCCTTCAGATTCAGCGATAAACCTGGTCCAAATTATGATGCTGATTATTTAAATTCTCGTGAATTTAATGTTCTATTGAAAATATATGTAGAGCTATTAAATTGCTGGGTAAACCAATTCACTGATTTGAATAGTGGTAAAGGAAACGAAAAATCCGGCAATCCTTTGGCCCAGGATGACGAGATGATGAACAATGATATCTTGAATGATTTGTACCAAGTTAATCATAAAAATGATGACTTGAGCAATGATGAAAGCTCAAAGAATAAATTGAAGCCAAGTGATGAGTTAGAATGGAAAACAATAATAACTGTTATTGAGGAGGTTGAAGGTAATGGTTTATTTTTCCTCTGTTCTCAAGACTCCAAAATTAGACATTATGGTGTATCCATTTTGAAATTGGTCGAACAATTTGACCAGGCAATCTACAATATGACTAACAATGGTTATATGAAGCCTAAAGAAGCCGACACCTCTTATAAAACACATTCAAGGAGCTCATCCAAGTTTGCAGCTGACATTGGTACTAGACTCATACATGTCCTCGAAGATATGGATTTCTTGGAATTGATAAAGCCATTCAGAAAGGAACTCAGTATGCCTGAAAGAAGTCGTCTCACCAAGCTTAAAAACAAGAAAAATATTTTGGTCAAGCTAGCCGAGTCTGATTATGGTATTGATTCTACTTTGTGGTTTAGGTTATATCCAAAATTGTTGGATATATTTTTCGAAAAATGTCCAATGCCAGTAGCAATGTGTCGTTCTATTGTCTGTGTTAGAATGGTTCAAATGCATGAACTAGTATTTGAATTCTCTGAAAGCTACAAGAATTATACTAGTTCCTTATTCTCACGAACCAATAGCAATACCCCACCCGAAGTCTTAGTAAATCAATGGAGACTCTATTTAATTTTTGCATGTTGTTCCTTAACTTCAACTAGCGAACAGAAAATTTCGTTTCCCAACCAACCAACTCATGGAAGAAAAAGATCTTTACAAATATTCATTCAACATCAAAAGATTACAAGCGCTAAATCTGTTTTCCGTATGGTATTACCGCTTTTGAAATCCCAACAACCCATGGTAAGGGACGCAGTTATCTTAGGTCTAAGCTGCATTAATATCAATATTTTCAAGCCATTTTTGGAAAATCTCCCTACATCCATGAATGATTGGGATATCAATTCCAAAAAAAGAGACCCAACGGACGACCGTCTTCGTATAGAAATTGTCCATATTTTGAGTAATATCACTGAACGGTTCAACTCGGACCCCGCAGTCTATTCTGACGAATGGATGATTGCTAATTTGGTATCGATAATAAAAAATGTGAAGTCTTTCTTATCTATTCCAATAATTCAAACTGATGTCGAGTTTCAGAGATTGCGCCGTTACTTTTGTTGTTTCTTGAAGAACGTCTTTTTAGGGTTACAGAATAAACCAGGCTTAAACAAGTGGTTACCATTTGAAGCTCGGATTGGATGTTTCAACTTCTTAAGAGAATGGTGTGGGTTTGGTGAGTCCAGTGAAATAACTCAGGATAGGTACACAGCCATGATCAAAAGAGTTGGCCAACTGAAAGAAGCTGCTACTGCGGCTGCTATCCTTGAGATCGAAAAGACTGCACTTCAATTTTCCTCTTTGAGTTGCATGGCTGTTTTGTGCTTAGGTCCGATTAAGCAGCAAATAGAAGTTCCAGGAAAGCTTGCAGTTATCTCATTTGATATCCCTGCCTTGATGAATTGGATTTATTCTCTTTTATCATCAACTAATGAACGCGCTGAAGAAATTGGAAGGCAAGCATTAAAGAATATTTTGGTTTTGAATATCAATAATAATGATGTCTACCAAGAGGTAGTTAAGCAATGTTACAGCTCACATCAATCTCTCAAGGTTACAGAAAACTATTTTACCACATTTGTAAATGTTTTTATGGAACATCGTCAAATGGATGGTACTCCTTATGATATTTTCTGCTTAGCAACCTTTTTGGTAGGATGTGATAACTACGAGGTAAGATTTTTTGCGATGAAACTTTTGAAGTTCATCGAATCCAAGTTCTTGAATAGTTCTGCCTCTGATAGGTTTACTGAGAGTGTTTGCACGAAGACCAAAGTTGTCTACAAGAAAGCTCTTTTTGATATTTCTGTTCAACTTGCTGCTTTGCACCCCAGTGGTGCCTTTATTTGCATTAGTTATTTGACCATGTTTTTCAATCTTGTGGATAATGGAACTAGAAGAGATATCCTTGCCTGTTTACTTCCTTGGGTCCAAAATGTTGAGTTAAAACTCAAATCGTCGCATACCGGTGAAATTGACACAAATACAACAAAGATCAACAAACCTGCTGTTAATGATTTAGATCCACCATCTATCATGGTTTTGAATAATTTATTTGAGATAACTGTCAAATTCAGCTCCAAAATTTCTAATGAGGTTGAAGCATTATGGGTTGCGTTGGGTACTAACCCTAGCAACTTTGATAAAATTGTTGAATACATTATGAACAACTGCTTAGAGAGAAAGAACCCAGTATTTGTCGAATATTCTCGTCAAATTATAGATTACTTAGCATTTTCACAAGCTGACCCATTGTACATAATCGACAAACTTATTGAGAATCTACAACCCAGGGCAATGGTGCCCCCTCAACCACATCTAGTTTCGAGTGCTTTTAATGATTCAAACATAAGAGAATTTCCATATATCGCTAACTTATGGGCTATAGTACCGTATAATGAAAAAGACGCAGCTTTCTCGCTGGGTCAGTTATCTATGGTGTTTTTGGTTGATTTGTTTACGGTTGAAAATAAAAAAATGATTGAAAATCTACCGCTATTATTGCATGTTGCATTTTCTTTATTAGATCACTATTTACAAGTAGTTCAAGAACAAGCAGGCTCGTTATTGATCCACTTGATCCACGCATTGGCACCAAATGAACCCAAATCTGCTGAAACAATTGAAGTCTTGAGACAAAGAGATCATTTCAAATACTTATGGGTATATGATGACTTAAATCATGATAAAAAAGGTGCAAGAACACCAAAAAATATGGATTTGCTAGCAAGAAATACACTCGAAATTTTCTCTCCTTCAGTTCCCTCTTTACAAGAGAATTGGAGTAGAGTCTCATTGAGTTGGGCAACAACATGTGCTGTCAGACATATTGCTTGTAGATCGTTTCAATTATTTAGATCTTTATTATCATTTTTGGATCAAGGTATGTTGAAGGATATGTTGCATCGTCTATCGAATACTATATCTGATGAGGTTTTAGATATCCAAGGTTTTGCTATGCAAATTCTCATGACTTTGAATGCCATGACAGCTGAGTTGAATTCGGAAAAACTAATTGATTTTCCACAATTATTCTGGTCTAGTGTTGCATGTTTGAGCACAATCCATGAGCAAGAATTTATTGAAGTTTTATCAACAATGTCTAAATTTGTTTCTAAAATTGATCTAGATTCACCAGAAACGGTGTCTTGCTTAATTTCAACTTTTCCACCTAAATGGGAGGGTAAGTTTGAAGGCTTACAACATGTCGTTATGGTTGGTTTACGCTCTGCTACTGCTTATGATCCAACCATGAAATTCCTTGATAAATTGAACCGGTTGCGAGATAGCGAGGTTATTGGTATGGGTGATTCAAGGCTTTTAATAGCTGTTTTAGCCAACTTACCAAGATTCTTACACGCTTTGGATCAAAAATCAATCAACAAAGACACAGAAGAAACTGCTGTTGTTTTGAGCGAAATGGCTGATAATTGTGATAAACCAGCTCTATCAAGAATTTTGGTTTCTTTATCTAAGAATAGATTTAGA
Organism: Hyphopichia fennica; assembly: GCA_030444945.1. Classification (NCBI taxonomy): domain Eukaryota; kingdom Fungi; phylum Ascomycota; class Pichiomycetes; order Serinales; family Debaryomycetaceae; genus Hyphopichia; species Hyphopichia fennica. Next base: position 56,441 of record JAJMOB010000031.1, on the reverse strand, counting down.
TCCAAAAAAGATTTCTTGGTTCAAACAATCTCAACCATTAAGAATGGATTTTTCCCTGAATATGAAGCCCAAACGTTGGTATTGCTTTTAGGATTCTTGTCTAACAAGACATCTTGGGTTAAACTAGAAACCATGAGCTTATTAAAACACTTCTTCTCTTTGGTAGATTTGCAAAGGGATGAATTTGTTGGTGTTGGTGCTGATTTAATTTCGCCACTATTGAGGTTATTATTGACTGATTATGCAGAACCTGCATTAGAGGTGTTAGATGAAGCAGTAGTAATATCTGGGTCCCAGCTTGATAGGGATGTTTTGAGGATGAGTTTGGGTAATTCAACAATGAAGAAGGAATACGAAAAGACTCGTACCTTGTTTGGTATTCCCGAAGATAGTGGTTGGGCTATTCCAATGCCTGCCATGACGGCTGCCAGTACAAGACACAATGTTCATTCTGTATTTTCCACCTGTGCTGTTACTTCAGCTTCGGATGAAACTGACGAGAACGCTCAAAATAAGGATGAAGAAATACACTTCCATATGGAAGATTACTATTCACCTCCTGCTGATTATGGTGATACCGTCTCTGTTGGTGTCGAAGAACCTGCCTCACTAAGTAATATGTGGGCTGCATTGGATGACTTTGATTCTTTCTTTACAAAAGAATCAGATCAAAATGGTTCTGTTACTGTTAATCCTCTTCTTCTCAATGGGGCTCGCCGTGGAGATTTACAAAATCATCATATTCACAGTGCTTCTGTGGATACTAAATATAGTACATCTTCGAATGATCCAATTGCACCAATGGATTCTGCTCCACATGTTTATGATAAAAACGCTTCATATATCTTGAACAGAAGTTTGGCAAGAACCCAATCAAATACTTCATTCAAGAGTAGTTTAGCTGATTCTATGGGGGCTACGAATTATTCTAATCCAGGTGGTAATGTCCCAAAGAGGTCTTATGTTCCCTTCAGAAACAGTAGAGCAAATTTCAAGAATAAGAATGAAACATTCACAACACCTGTAATGCCTGTCTCTCCAACTTTTGGTCCACAAAATAACTCTAATCAATTCATTAATAACAGTATAGCAACACCATCATTGTCTTCAGCATTCGAGTCAACTACACCAACCGTCATATCGCCTGAAAATAATACTTCATCTACTCCAAATGAAAATGGTACAAGATTTGAAGGTTTGTTGGGCGGGGGCAAAAAGAAATCCAAAAAGGTAAATAAGTATTCCCCTAATTCCTCCACTGCAAGTGTTGGCCAAGACGTTACTTCACAGTATTGGTCCACTAATAATACTGCCTCTCTGGCAGCAAATACTGGTACTCCTTCTACCTCTGCACAGTCTGCTAATCCTAATACACCTAAAGTGGTGAAAAAGAGAGTCTCTCAAAAATTTAAACAGTAATCTCCACGTACATACATACATACTTACTCACACACATATATATATATATTAAAGAAACTTCTTTTAAATAGTTTTCATAGTTGCAATTTTTACGCTAGTTATGACCGATAATGAATACTGTAGAGGTTATATACAGGACTCTTCAATAGAAAGTCTTCGTGAGAATTTTTTTTTTTCTTTTTTTCTTTTTTTTTTTTTTTCGTAGTGCGAGGGTTAATGCTATAGCTAAACTACGTCAGCGATTCCTTTGGATGAAAAAAAAAATTTTGAGTCTTTATTAATTATCAATTGCTTCTGTATTGATTACTATAATTGGATTCGAAACATCAAAAATGCCACCAAAGAAGAATCAACCACAAATATCGGCCAAAAATAAGGCCAAGGCCAAGGTCAAATCAGCCGAAGATAAGTCTTTCGGTATGAAAAATAAAAATAAGTCTAAAAAAGTTCAACAACAAATTGATCAGATGCAAGCGGGTGTTGATGGGACAGCTAAAAAGAAGGAAGCAGAAGCCAAGAGAAGAGCCGAAGAGAAGAAGGCAGCAGAAGATGCCAAAAGAGAAGCAGCGCAAATGTTTGGTATTCAACAACAAAAAGTTCCATTTGGTGTTGATTCAAAGTCAATCTTGTGTGAATTTTTCAAGAAAGGTCTTTGTACCAAAGGTAATAAATGTAAATTTTCACACGATCCTAACGTCGGCAGAAAAGATTTAAAGAAAGATTTGTATACAGATGCTAGGGAAGAAAAAGAAGAAGATACTATGGATACCTGGGATGAAGAAAAATTAAGAAAAGTCATTTTATCCAAGCATGGTAATCCTAAAACAACCACTGATAAAGTTTGTAAATACTTTATTGAAGCCGTTGAAAACGGTAAATATGGTTGGTTTTGGGTTTGTCCTAGTGGTGGTAATGAATGTAAGTATAAACATTCTTTACCTCCAGGATTCGTCTTAAAGACCAAAGAACAAAAGAGATTAGAAAAACTCGCATCAGATTCTGCTCCAAAAATCACTTTGGAAGAATTTATTGAAATGGAAAGAGGTAAGTTGGATAGAAAATCATTTACTCCAATTACAATTGAAACTTTCAATCAATGGAAAACTAAACAAAAAGAAAAGAAAGCATCTGAAAGAAAGAAAGAAGAACAAAGTGGTAAGAGAGTTCTTACGGGTAGGGAAATTATTATCCAAAAATTCTCCGACAAATATTACACTGAAACCGATGATGGTACTCAAGGTACTGAGTGGGATTTATCTGAATTCAGAACAGCTTTACCAGATGTTGATGATAATAAAATCAAGGACTATGGTGATGGTGAACTGACCGAATCTGAATTTGATAGCAAAAAAACTCAAGATCCAACACAGACTGAACAAAGTGTTTCGGAATCAGTATCTCAAGAAGCATAATCATCCGTTAAGAGATTGATACATTCTTAAATAGGGATTTGCATAACAAAGATGTTTTTTTTTTTCTGTTTTTTCTTCACGTATCAGTGTATAATATATAACTTATAATAATTTATTTCTTATTCTATTCTCCTTTTAAATAAACTAGCACCTCTCATTCATAATATCCGTTAAAAATATGTATACATTAATTGCCATATATCTACAAACACTATTTATGGTAGCTCTTAGATACAATATCTAAAGCATCTTTGAAGAAGTCTTCATCATCATCTTGAAAGAAATGAATCTCAGTATCGGTATGCTTTAAACGATTAAGAGACTCTGCTACTCTTGTTAACCATTGAGCCCCTCTTCTATCCATCAGTTCTAATTCGTCATAGTTATGGACATGGTAAACATTTTGAAGGTTATCAAACACATCAAAATCTTCACTATAACGACGACGGGTATCACCAAAAGCAGTTCTCAGAGGTAAAGGTGGAGGTTGTTCTTCTTCTTCCTTCTCGATTGGTTCAGATACTTGAAGATTATCAACTGAGTTATTTTGTGACTGTAATCTGCTATTGCGTTCAGAATTGGTGACAGTTTTTCTGGGTAAAGGTGGTGGTGGAGCACTAGACAAAGATCCATTTGATGTTATAGATGGAGGAGTAGGAGATTTAGAGAAATTAGGCGAATCCGAACTATCACGGTCCGGCAAGGGTGGTTTTCTAGCAACTTTAGAGCCTTGAAAAGATTTTGGTTTCGAAGGAACCATGGGAGGCAATTTTGCTTTTCTTTCAGCTGCTTTAGGATCTAATGTAGCAGCAGCAGGAGTAGGAGGAGGTGGTGGGGTCAGATCCGTTAAATCTATTAAATCTTCTATTTCAGGAGAAGGGGATTTATCAGTAGATGCTTCTATTTGTAGAGATGGCTTTGGTTTGAGAGATTTTAACCTTCGTTTTTCTTTTATTATTCGTCTCAACTCTTGTAAAATTCTTGAGTCATCAATATCAGATAGAGAGTCCTTAACGTATCTGATGTAGATGTCAGTAACTCTGTTGGGATAAGTTGCTGCCAAATCTGTGTATGCTTCTAGATCTTGTTCACCGGAATCACCAACACATATAAACCTTTTTTTGGGGAAATCTTCTAAAATCTTGTATAATGCTCTTTTTTTTCTTGAAGATGATGGTTCCATTAGCGAGGAAATGATATTACCAGTATATTGTTTCAAATGAACTGAACCAATTGGTAATTTAACTGCTTTAAAATATTTATCAATGACAGAGAACAATTGCCATGGAGAATTAGAAACATAGTGAAATGAAAGGTTTAAATCTTGAAACAAACTAGAATACCATTTTACAACTGGGGGTATATTCCACAGAAAGACATCGTTAAGTAACAAACTTGCCATTAATTCTCTTTTATCACCAACAACACCTGTTAGTTTAACAGTATCATCAATATCACTAATTAAACCCAATCCATCATGAGGCATGAACATAATATCCTGGAATGAAAAGATGGTTTCATCGCTAGTAGCTTTGACTTGAACTATGGAAGGTTTATATCCTACTTCAATATCTGCTTCGAAATGACCATTGGCATCAGTGACCACATCAATATTTTTTAAATTTTCCTGATCAACTTTATCTGCTGATCCGATAGTTATTGTTAATTGAGCCCCTGCAATTGAACGGGCGATAAAAGCACGTAGTCTTTCTTTTATAAGTTCATCTTGATCATTTTGATTAGAACCAGTGGAAGGGGTATCAATAAATGTACTGCTTATCGATATATCATCGGAACCTGATGATGATTCTAAATCAGAAGAAGGAGGTCTTTGATCTTCAACAACATCAGGTTTCAATTTTTCACTTTCTAATTTATCAAGAGCATGTTCGGAAGTTGTAGTATTAGTTCCATACTTAGTGATTTGTTTGGCTAGTGATATAATTAATCTATTTTTCCTGGTCATGAGACCAGGGCACGACAACCAACCTTTAACTTCAACCAAATAAGATTTTTCATTGGAACTTTTTTCTCTAGTATAAGAAGGGAATAAAGTAATTGATGTATTTTTCGGAAGAACTAAATTACCCTGATCATCATATAAATCATTCACACCATAAACCTGTTTTGATACCCCTGATGCAATTTGTGATACTGATCCTGTAAATCGAGGAATATATGTATCTCTTGTAGTTTTGGCAAACCCCAATAACCGTTGTCGCCTAGATACATAACCAGAAGACGTTGGACTTGTCGCTTGTAATGAAGGTGATAATCTTCCCGATTGTTGTGATGATGGAGGGGCAATTGCCAAAGGTGAAGAAGGGCGTGATTTAACTGAAGGAGAAGATGACAGGGGGAATGAGTTTGAATCGGCAGTATTGGGATTACTCATGTTGGCATTTCGAAGAATTTGTTTTTTGAATCTAGAAGGAACTCTGATTCGAGGATATTGAGACAATGGATTAGTTGTTTGTAAAGCCCTATAATCTTTATAAATATCATTCAATAATTTAAATTTTGATATCTTTTGTTGTGGTTTGCCAATCGAGTTACGATGAGGGAAGATCCTCCTTAATACAAACACAGAAGCGAGTTTGAGCTTGCTAAGTGTAGTTCTTTTGCCCCTCACTTTGAAAATGTCGCCTACTCAGCTATTTATTTATTGTTTTCTTTATTGTTAAATCAAAAACCGATGTATCCCTTCAGATACTGGCAACTTGGGAATCACAGGGAGATATGCGAGTATATATCGATAACACTATCTTACCTAATGAAAATGATGAATTTACTTTTCTATCAAAAAGATAAGTCAGTATAATGTGTGTTTTTTTGCTTATTTTTAAAAAAAGCTGATGCTCTCAATGACATGGTGATGTAGTATTGTTTCTAAGTTGTAGGGTTGATATTTTGCTTTTCCACCTCAGAAACAAAACAAAAAAACCCACAGGTACGGGTCTTTTACCTTCTTCTAGCAGCAATCGAAGGAGATCCCGATGGGATCAAGAAGCATTAATGCTTAAAGCTTTGATCTTATAGACGAAGAGTAAGGAGTTTACCCATTCAGCATTACTGTTTATCCTTACTTCTTGTAATTAATTGGTTTGGAATGGTTTGCAAATGGGTAAAATCATTTAACAGAATATTTCTTGAGAAATTCAAAATAAGCCTGCCAAAAACCTCTAGCATTTAGTGACTTACATTTTGATAATACAAAACAGTTACCTAGCAGTATAATGTTTCAATTATTCATATTATATATTTGGTTGCAAATATCATTAGAGTGAATGTATTGGAGTTATTTTAGATCAGGTAATGCGAGTCTATTGAGGATAAATAAAGAAAAATCTCGAATGAGAACAAGAAAAAAAAAAAAAAACTATAGGGGAAAACGGACAACGTATTGAATGACGGCCGATAAATACATTCAACCATTCGAGAGTAAATTAGTTTTTAAAACTCTTAAGTTCATATAATTAATGAATATAAACATACGCTGACTTATTAATCACGTTCTGGAAAGATTGTCCAATTGACTCATTTCAGATAACCGCCTCAAATTCGAATCAAAAAAAGCAGTATTTTACAACATGTCTTTAGAAGAACTTTCAATCGGGAACGAATTGAAAGATTCTTTCAAACCAACATCGAAGTGGATTAATAATGGTATTAATTGGCTTACTGATATTGAAGAATTTTATCGTGAACGTGCTTCAATTGAAAAAGAATATGCCAATAAACTAAAAGATTTAAGTAAACGACATTTTGAAAAAAAGGCTAAGAATTCATCACATTTATCGGTTGGTGATGAACCTCAAATAACTCCTGGTTCATTAGAAAGTGCATCTGTTGTTTTATGGAACGAAGTTTTAACTCAAACAGAAGCAATAGCTGAAGAAAAACTTGCATTTAATAAAGAACTTAATTCAAAAATTGGTGATAATTTAGTTAGTTTGAAAACAAAATCTTCTAAAATTGCTAAACATATCGAAGTAATTAATGAATTTCTTGTTTCTGAAAAATCTGCCGTTGAAGAAGAAGTTAATAAATCAAAAAAATCTTATGATAATTTATGTCAATCAACTGAAAATGCAAGACAAAAAAATGAAAAATCTCCAGGTGAGAAACATCAAAGAAAATTAGATGAAAAGACAATTGATATGAATATTGGTAAAAATGAATATTTGATTAAAATTAGTATTGCAAATCGTTTGAAAGATAAATATTTTTATCAGGATGTTCCTGAACTTTTGGATTATTATCAAGAATTAAATGAGTCAAGAGTTGGAGTTTTAAATAAATTATTAAAAAATGCTTCTATTATTGAAAGAAATTCAAATGACCGGGTAAAAGAAAAACTTCATTTAATTGATTCAACAATTGATCAAAATGATCCAAAATTGGATGTTGCTATGTTTATTAAACATAACTCCATTGATTGGAAAGAACCGGGTGACTTTTATTTTATTCCTTGTGATATTTGGCATGATGATGAAAGTTTAATTACTAAAGAACCAGAATTAACAACATTAAAGAAACAATTAAATACAAGTTTGTCAAGTCATTCAAGATTAGAAGATTTGTGTCTAGCATCAAAACAAAAATTAGAAGAACTGACTACTGAAAGAAAGCAAGAAGCTTCAAATTTAACATTAAAATTTGATACTAAATTGGATGATTCATTAACTATTTTAAATCGTTTTATGAAAGATGATACTAGTAGAGTTAGGAATGAAGTTGAAATTGAAATCATTCAAAATTTTGCCGGTGATAAAGATTTAAGATATATTGAACCGGCTAAACAGAAGAAATCAAAATTAGGATTCTTAAAGGGTAAAAAATCATCCGTATCAACATCAAACTCTACTGGTATACCTTCTCAAGATGACGATAGTCATTCACTCAAATCAGCTGCAAGTCATGCTACTTCAACTTCACATTCTGGTCTCTTCAATTTAAGAAGAAATCGGGCTCAATCAAATGCATCATCTACTGTTAGTAATGGTGTTGGAAAGGGTAAAGCATTATATGCATATCAAGCTGCAGGTGATGATGAAGCTACAATTAATTCTGGTGAGGTATTTGATATTGTTGATGTAGATGATGGATCAGGATGGACCATGATTCATTTAAGTAATGGTCAAGAAGGTTTAGTACCAACCTCGTATATTGAGGTGACTCCCAATTTAACCACAAATGATACCGGTGGTAGTTATAAAAAGAAAGGTCCATCGGTTGCACCTAAAAGAGGTGCCAAAAGAGTCCAATATGTTGAAGCGCTATATGATTATGAAGCAGATGGTGAGGATGAATTGAGTATAAGTGCTGGTGATAAGATTGTTTTGGTTCAAGATGATACGAATGGAAGTGGTTGGACTGAAGGAGAATTAGATGGTCAAAAAGGATTGTTTCCAACCTCGTACGTTAAGAAGATATAGAGCTTCTCTTTTTTTTTTGCATTTACTTTTTCTTTTTTTTTTTTTAAAAAAGTTTCGAGCTTATAGATTTCTGTGAATACAAAAGTTCCTATACAAATAATATACTTCCCATTATAAGTATACAATAATTTAATTATCGTACTGTAGACGTATTTTGAAAGTAGCTTATATTTACAATTAAATCTTGATATTAAGTAACTATCGACATGAAATTTTTTTTGTACGTAATTTGATATTTTTTTTATTTTGGCGAAGGGGGATATTAACCAGGTAAAAAGAAGAGAAAAAATGAAAGATTGAAAATGGAAAGATTAATGGTTATTGAAGGTTATTTGATTGGATTTCAATTTACACGCTTTTCATAAGCAAAACTAATATAAATACATGACAAAAAGCAGAACTTTTATAATTTTTTTTTTTATATTATGATTATTAATATACTAAAACACACGCAATATAGTACCCTCTCAGAAAACCAAAAAAAGATAGTTAAATAGTTATTAAAATAACAAATTTATATTCTCTTTTTTTAAATTTCCTTCAATTTCATAAATTCAACTTTTTAAATTTAGTAAACATCACCTGGGATTTCGAAAACAACTTGTTTACCAGTTAATTTACTGTATAATTGTTGGAAAGATTCTAATTTGTAATCAACAGCAGTAGAGTCTTTAGCATCTAATAAAACTTTTTGAACTTTGTTACCACCGACTAAGTATCTAACTCTTTTACCGATAATTTCAGTTGGGAAAACTAAATCTTCCAAGATCTTGTCATGAACAGAAGTTAAAGTTCTAGATCTTGGTCTCTTTTGAAGTTTTCTTGAACCTCTTGAAGGTTTTGGTAAGATTCTTCTTTCAGCTAAGAAGACAACATGACGATCTGGGAATTTTTTTTCTAATTCTCTAGTTAATCTAGTTTGAACTCTTCTGTAAGCTGGTAAAGATGGAACTGGGACGAAGACAGCTAAAGCTTTTTTACCACCATTAACATCAATTTCTTTGATAGATTTGAATTGTAAAGGTCTTAATTCAGCTTTTAAGTCACTTTGAGATTCTAAATCAACAAAAGCTTGAGCAACTTGTAATTCTAATTCAGATGGCTTTTCGGATAAGATTTTGGTAGCAGCAGACATGTTGGTGTTACTGTTGACTATATATGATATGTGTGAATAAGATCAAACCGTTGAAATATTAAGAAACAACCCACTTATACTAGGATTGAAATTTTCAAGACTATTTTTTTTTTTTTTCCCATCCACTATGAGTGTTACAAAGAGTAGTAGGTACACCAAGGAAAAGAAAGTGAGGGCAGCGAGTCTCAGTGGGTAAGAGAATTTGGGAATTGGGAAAAAACTGTATACAGGAAAACTTTTGGAAAATTTTATGAGAAAAAAAGGCAGAAAAAGGGAAAAAAAATCAACTGAGATGAGATTGAGAAATTTATTATTATTTTTGTTAGCAGCGCACGTGAACAGTGTGACTGCTCTTTTTTTCCAACTCCCAGAGATGTACGGATCAAGAAACAAAGATCCGTACACACAAGACAATTTACATCCTGCATACACAGTCTTTTTTTTGCATTACGTAAGAACTGCTAAATTACGTGGGGGGAGAGGAGAGGTGTACGGATGTATGAGTTTGGCGATGAACCTTAAGAAGAATTAGGGTGAGTAACAGTAAGCGTGGATGAGTCGGTGGAAACTAGCAATTAAGCATACCCGTTTATGGAGAAACCTTTCGAGGAAAATTTGTACTGGTATCAATTAATCGATATATTTAAACATATTTATGCTATTGACATCAAGCAGACTATTCAAATCAATCTCGTCAATTCCTCGTATATCTTTTAGAAATCAATTGCGTCCACACCTTCACTTTAAGAATTTTATACACAGATCAATGTCAACTCCTACCGATATAGTTGAAAAGGCAAAACAAACTGCTGCTTACAAAGCAGTCGACGAAAACTTCCCACCGGATGCTAAGGTAATTGGGATTGGATCCGGATCCACTGTTGTTTATGTTGCTGAAAGATTGGGTCAATTGAAGAGTAAATCATCATTTGTTTGTATTCCAACAGGTTTCCAATCAAAACAATTAATTATTGATAATGGTTTAAGTTTAGGAACAATTGAACAATATTCTAAAATTGATATTGCCTTTGATGGTGCTGATGAAGTCGATACTGATTTAAATTTAATTAAAGGTGGTGGAGCTTGTTTATTTCAAGAAAAATTAGTTGCAATTGCTGCTAATAAATTTATAGTTGTTGCTGATTATCGTAAAAAATCTCCAACAAAATTAGGTATTAAATGGACAAAAGGTGTTCCAATTGAAATTGTACCAAATTCTTATGCAAAAATTACAAATGATTTATATAAATTAGGTGCTAAAAATGTTATATTAAGACAAGGTGGTAGTGCAAAAGCTGGTCCAGTTGTTACTGATAATAATAATTTCTTAATTGATGCTGATTTTGGTGAAATTCAAGAACCTGCTAAACTTCATGTTCAAATTAAATTATTAGTTGGGGTTGTTGAAACTGGTTTATTCACTGAAATGACTGATAAAGCTTATTTTGGTGAAGAATCAGGTGAAGTTGGAGTTTTAAGTAAATAGATTTAAACTTTACGTATGAATGATTTTTTCTTTGCAAGTTCTTTTTTCACCATTCCCATAATTCTCGAGTTTATAGGTTATGATGTTGAGCGACTGCAAAAAGTATCACGAATTTTTTACTTAGATTACGACTATTTAATTCTCACTATAAGCAATCAAATACTATTTTATCAATAAATTAATTAATAAACTTGGCAATACATTTATCAGTAGATTTATCAGTACATGTAGATCATAGTGAAAAGTTAGACTAAAGGAATTTTTATATGTATTACTAAACTGTTTTTTTTTTTAACACTTTATTAAAAAAAAAAGAGAAAAAAATAAGAAATATCAAGCTCTGAGAGGGGTATGTGAATAAAAATAAACAAAACAATAATAATAAAAAAGGATTATTAAATAAGGACGAAAAGGCAATGATTAATGAAATGAAAAAGAAGAAATATAATAAGAAATGAATAATATCATTCTCTATATGAACTGAATTTGCATAAAACAAGAGAACAAAAAAAAACAATCAATTTCAAGATTGCAAAAAAAAAAAAAAAAAAAAAAAAAAAAAAAAAAAAAAAAAAAAAAAAAAAAAAAAAAAAAAAAAAAAAAAAAAAAAAAAAAAAAAAAAAAAAAAAAAAAAAAAAAAAAAAAAAAAAAAAAAAAAAAAAAAAAAAAAAAAAAAGAGAAAGGTAAAAAAGGAGGGGAGGAGGGAAGTTAGAGTATTAAGAGGATTCAAGTGAAAAATCATTGAGTATCATTAGTAAACGATACAAGCGAAATGAAGAATTTATAACGGGGACAAAAGGGAAAAAAAAAAGAATCAAAAAGGAAAAGTAAAACAGGATAAGAACAAATTAAGTGCAAGAACAAATTAATAGAGGATAACCAGTAATTGAACTCTAATAATATAAATGACCAAAAAATAAGTAAATGTAAAAGTTGGAGTAGATTATTTACTGTGACTTGATATCCAATTTAAAGCTTCAACAAGCCCTGTACCATCAATAGCGATGGTAGGTATGACAGACCAAGTATGTTCACCCGTTAAATCAGATAATTGGAAACGTTCAATTAATTCTTTTGGTTTAATTGCTCCGGGAACATCTTGTTTATTAGCTAAAACAATTAATAAAGAATTAGCTAATTCTTTATCATTAATAACTCTTAATAATTCTTTCTTTGATTCTTCTAGTCTATTGATATCTGAAGAATCAACAACATAAATCAATGCATTAGTACCAGTAAAATAATGTCTCCAAAGTGGTCTAATTCTTTCTTGTCCACCACAATCCCAAACTGCAAATGAGATATTTTTATGCTTAACAGTTTCAACATTAAAACCAACGGTTGGTACAGTTCTTGAAGTTTTACCTAATTTTAATTTATATAAAATTGTAGTTTTACCAGCGTTGTCAAGACCCAACATTAATATTCTCATTTCACGATTTTTGAATAATTTTGACTACATATATTGTTAGTACTCGATCACGACGACAAAAAAAAAAAGGTGTTATACATACAATTAAGAGACCCATGATGAATTGTGATTGCTTGTGGTTAGTTATGAAGTGGAAGTGAACAAATATTGATCAATATCAAGATATGAATACCTATTTAAAAATTTAAACGCGATTGAATCTAATTAGTACCGATCCTTCAAACAAAAAAACGGACAAAAGAGCCAAAAAAAAAGTAAAAGAAAGTGAATGAACTGGAAAAATGGTAATTCAATGTTTCAAAATGAAGAGGAACTGTTAAAGAAACTGAAATCACCTTAGTATTGAAAAAAAAGAAGAGAAGTAAGTGAAAGAACACACAACAACACGAGAAGTATCAGAATCAAAACAAAAAAACAAAAAAAAGAAAAGAAAAAAGCGAAACAAAAAAAAAAAAAAGAAAAGCTTTGATTAGAAAAACTGCACTAAAAAAATTAATAAGGCAGAAAAACAAACAATTTTAATACAAAACTGAATTTAAATACTACAAAACAATTCATATAGAAATACTAAAACCCAGAATAGGAAGAAATACCCTCTTTGCAGAAAGAGCAAGAGATCAGCCAAAGCAAAAGAAAGAAAAAGTGGGAGAGAAAACAGGGAAAAAGGGGTAGATCGATCTATCAAAAGAGTGAAAAACTTCTAATGGTGTGCCTTATGTCCCCGTTCCCGTTTATTGTGTGCGTATCACTTTGAGTTGAATTCATTGATTTCACTTGAAGAAGAACAATTAGTTCATGTTAACAATAGAAAGGTAAATCACAAGACTAATTGTTTAACCCATATAGGATTAATTATTGAGAACAAATGTAGTTAAAAAGACGAGACCTAACAGTAGCTTCCCCTATTAGTATTGACATTAGTATGGATATTAGTATTGGTATTGGTATTGGTATTGGTATTGACCTCCAATTGCTAGTTTTAGTTATTCAATACCCCTTCTTTATGGCTCAAAGTACCAAGACAATCACCTTATTGTCTCTAGTATCGCACGCCTTCTTTCTCCCCCGTACTATAGCTCATTCCTAAAGCAGTCAATTGTTTGATTGATCCTACAATTCTTTGCCTGTTCTTACTGTTCAGGTCACTGTTCATGCTTGTATTCGGTTCATGATTATGCTCACATTCATCCACATGAATTACCCGTCGTTATCAATATTCACTCGGTTAAGTAGTTTAGCTCCTATGTGGACGTACGCCCATAAGTTTTGTGGGAATTCGCGATGCGTGTTCTGGGTTTCATTTTAGTTTACTGCTCGACCTAAACGGCTGTATATTAGATCTATCTGAGTAATTCAGTTACCGTAGCCTTGTTATTTGGTGAATGTCTACATACCTTGACCCGTGTATCGAGAAATATGTTTTACTGAAGTATTTTATAATGAAAACAAAGAAACTTCAAAATACGCCAAATAACCTAGAAAGAATGGAAAAGAACAGGAAAACTAAAACTAAAACCTCGTCTAAACTGTTTTGCAACATCAAATTACACAAACCTGTATACACCACATCACATATGACTTCCACTATGGAGTCAACGTAGTAAACGTTCATTCATACTTCAACTTCTTCAGTGTTGCCAACAACCTGGGAAAGGGTTTGATGTCTCGGCTTAACAATACATGCTTCCAGAATATACTGGTTGTATTGACTACTGTAGATCCAAACCTGATGTCTTGAAATTACTCTATAAATATCTATTGAAATTGTAACATAAACTTCTAAGAGTACTTTTGGAATCCAATAAGTTGGTTCTATAAGCTTTGTGATTAACTCTTATTGAATCAACAACTACAGTGGGCAGCTTGGATTACAAATTTTATAATAAAGATATAATGAATGACTAATAAATTAAAATATATTCTATAATTACATGAAATGAAAAGTGAGATTAAAAGTCTAATTCTTCTTCTTTTTTTTATCCTTCTTTTTCTCTAATTTTTGCATGGTTTGGACTCTATCAATAACTCTTTCTAAAGATAATTTAACATCACCTTTTTGAAAATGATCTAGATTATAATATTTTGGTGCAAGTTCAACCAACCAATCTGGTTTAACATTAGTAACAGTTCTTATATAATTTTTTGAAGTTAAAACAAATTCATTATAAATTACCCATTCACTTTCAGATGCTAAAACAGTTGATGGATGAATCAAAACTTCTTGATTATCTTTAATGGTTAGATATCCTTTATTACCTGATTTCTTTTTGGCAACTTGCATGAAAAATCCAGCCGCTAAGGCTTTACGAATATTAATCCAATATGAGGCATCTTCATAATCAATTGAATTAAGTGATATATCATGACGTTCCATTATACGACGTAATTGAGATCTAACACTCTTGGCAGAGGTTAATGATCTATAACTTAAGAAATTATCCCTACACCATTGATGTAAACCAGTATTAAAAGCTTCATCAGATTGGAAAGCTTCATAAACATTCAATAATGTAAGATGATCACCATCAGGATGAGCAAAAGCCATTTTAGCATCATCAGCTCTTTTTCTGGCAGCAGCTGGACGAACGAAAACGTTTGGAACTGAAAGTAATGCAACAATGGTTAAAATTTCTTCGGAACAACTAAAAGCTGGAGAACCAATTAACATAACGGCTAACATTGGATCCAATGGGAATTGAGAAGCTGTTCTACCCAAAGCTGTTAAATCACCAGTATCTGATAAACATTGTAAATAATTTAATTCTTCTAATGCACGCATCATAGTTTCAGGAGCTGGAGGATCCATAAAATCAAAATGAACCAAATCATCAATACCCAATTTTTTCAATTCTAATACCGTTGATGCCAAATTTGAACGTAAAATTTCTGGATAAGATTGTTCAATTAATTCTTTTTGGAAAGCTTCTTCAGTATATAATCTAAAACATTTACCAGGTCTAGTACGACCAGCTCTACCAGCTCTTTGTTGAGAACTTGCTTTTGAAATTGGAGAAACCAAAAGAGATTCAACTCTAATACGAGGATTATAAACTTTTTGTTTCAGGAAACCAGGATCAACGACATAAACAATACCATCAATGGTCAAAGAAGTTTCAGCGATATTAGTTGAAACAATAACTTTACGACCTGGACGACCACCAACTTTAAGAGGAGCAGGAGCTGGATCAAAGATTTTTTGTTGTTGATGAGGAGGTAATGAACCATATAAGGGGTAAACTTTTATAGGACCACAATTTTGTTCACGTATTAATTCATCAGCTTCCAAAGAAATTTTTCTACAAGCATCTTCAATTTCTTCTTCACCAGTTAAGAAAACCAATATATCACCTTCATCTTCAGTAGCATGAATTTGTAAAACTGTTCTAATGGCAGCATCAAGATAATCACGTTGAAATTCTGGAGTATAATAAATTTCAACTGGATGAGTTCTACCGGGTACAGCTAAAAGAGGAGCATTATTAAAATAAGATTGAAATTTTTCAGCATCTAAAGTAGCTGACATAATAATAATTTTTAAATCTGGTCTTCTTAAAGAAACTTGTTTTAATAAACCCATTAAAATATCTGTTGCTAAAGTTCTTTCATGAGCTTCATCAAGAATAATACAAGAATAATTTTTCATTTCATGATCATCCATTGCTTCTCTAAGTAACATACCATCAGTCATATATTTTAAAAAAGTTTTTGGAGATGTTTTATTTTCAAAACGAATCAGATAACCAACTTCTTCACCCAATTCAACATCCATTTCATCAGCAACTCTTTTAGCAACAGACATAGCTGCGACTCTTCTTGGTTGAGTACAAGCAATTTGAGTACCATTTAAATGTGACATATCATCATAAGCAACAAATTGAGGAATTTGAGTAGTTTTACCAGAACCAGTTTCCCCAACGAAAACCATGATTTGAGTAGAGTGGAAAATTTTTAAGAATTCATCTCTTTGAGCATGTACCGGTAAATCTTTTCTAAGTTTTAAAATATCAAAATATTTTGAACTGAATGATTTATTGGTGAAAGGGTTATTGGGACCTTTTTCTAAATGCAGTGCTTGATCAGCGGTTGTTTGATGTCTCAACGAGATATCAAACTCTGAGGGAAGATCACTATCAGTCTTTTGCTTTTTCAATTTTCTATCCTCAGACATGATGCTTAGTATATGTATATATATCCATATAAGTTATATGTATATAAGTTATATGTAATATTCATATAAGTTAATTTTTTTTCTTCCTCTTCTCAATGATAAAGATGAGAAGAGGGTGATGGAGACCCGTACAGCCAGACAGAAAGACACTCACGTGACACAGTACATATTCTTACATAAGCATGCGACAAGAGCAACGGGGGGGGGGTAGCCCACCTCCAAGTGAGACAGAGTGACCGAAAGCAGAGCAAGGAACGGTGTGACTCTCGGCAAGATTGCGCGCAGCCAGTGACTCAGGCGTATCGATTTAGTACCCGACCTCAAATAAACCAGCATCTGTCATTTAATTGCAGCCTACTACCGATTCAAATATACTTCAACACTTTATCAAGTTTATCTTATTATATATATATTATATATATATTATATATTATATAGGTAGAGTACTGTTAGAGGGGTACTTGGTGAAAGATGAAAAAAATAGACGTATTACTGATTAACAATTGTAAGGGGTAGAGGTTAAAAGAGTAGGGGATTGAGCCAACCTAATTTGAAATATTATAATGATACCCCACCCACATCTAAACGAGATGAAATAATAAGACAACAACAACATCAAGAACAACAACAACAACAAGAATATCATAAAACGTGTTTACATTTGATGTCTGATGTCTAAGTCTTTCAGAGCAATTAGCAATTAGCAATTAGTATTAAACATCTTTATGTATAATCAATTACCAGTCCAATCCACGGTATAACTAAGTTAAAAATTGCAAAGCAACATGGTAATCCGTAATCCGTTCACCCATTTTTAATTTAGAGGCGGGGCTCTTTTTTTTTTTTTTTTTTTTTCTTTGGTATGTTTTTTTGTGCACTAAGAAATTTTAAGATGGTTAAAAAAAAAAGTTACAGCCATACAGCCATACACGCTCTTTAAATTCAATTTCAAAGAAAAGTTTTACTTTTTATTTATATGTAGATATTTCCTAATCACATTTGTATTCTAATATTCTTCTAATCTTCTTTTAATCTTCTTCTTCTTCCTTCTTCTTAATCGCTATATTTATTAATTTGCATCAATACATCCTCGTATCCTTGTGTTTTCTTTTTTTTTCTGTGACTCTTTCTCGCTGCCTGTCGTCCGGTTATATAGTAATACCTAAAAGAAAATTTTTAAGGTGTACTCGGATTAACTTTAATACAAAAACTTTTCACTTTTCCTTTAAATTCAAAAATTGCATTTAGTTGATCATTATCATGTCGCTAAGTAAATCGATATTTGAATTGGCTGCTATTTCCAATTCTTTTGCTAAAGTCGCTTCCTCATCTTCATCCATTGTTTGTAAAGATTTATCAAATTTTTATAATACATCTCTTTTATTAAAACCTTTAAGAGATTATGATGAAGATGCTTTATTATATAAAGATGCTAGATTAAAATCAGAATCAGCTCGTATCATTAATCCTAAATCTAAATCATATAATAAAAAAAGATCCAATCAAAAACAACAAACTAGACAATATTCTACTAATTCATTCACTCATCCATCTCAATTCAATAATGATGCTACTTCTCGTATTACGGAAGCTACTAGTGTAGCTGCTGTTGCCGTTGCTAGTCCATCATCATCATCCTCATCATCATCATCATCCTCATCTGCATCATCCCATTCAAATACTGATTTAACCGATTCTTCTGTTATTCGTCATAAAAAACCAATTGGTTCCAAACCAATTTCAAAATTTCAAATGTCTCAATCAGAAGTCCCTAGTACTCGTTTAGCAAGAATCTTTCATTATGGTAGTTTGGCTGCTGGTATGAGTGTTGATGCTGCTCGTCAAGGTTTAAAACATTATGCCACTGGTAATAAATCAGAATTAACTATGAAGTCATTATTATTAAGTCCTGCTAATATTGAACGTATGGCTAAAAAATTTTCTAAAATGAGAGGTGCAGCTCTTAAAATTGGTCAAATGATGAGTTTCCAAGATTCTTCTATTTTACCAAAGGAAATTCAACAAATTTTATTAAGAGTTCAAAATTCTGCTCATTATATGCCTCCTGCTCAATTAGAACGTGTTATGAAGAATGATTTGGGTGCTAATTGGCGTGAACGTAGTTTTACTTCTTTTGAAGATGTCCCCATTGCTGCTGCTTCAATTGGTCAAGTTCATACTGCTGTTACCGAAGATTTAACTCCAGTGGTGGTTAAAGTTCAATATCCTGGTGTTGTTGATTCAATTGATTCGGATTTAAATAATTTATTAATGTTAATGACTGCTTCTTCAATGTTACCCGCTGGTTTGTTTTTAGATAAAACTATTGCCAATGCTCGTACTGAATTGAAATGGGAATGTGATTATATTCGTGAAGCTCAAAATTTAATTAGATTTGGTGATTTATTAAAAGATGATGCCGCTTTTACCGTTCCAAAAGTTTTCCATAATTTATGTGGTGAACATGTATTAACTATGGAACGTTTAAAAGGGGTTGAAATTGTTAAAGGTGATTGGTCTCAAGATACTCGTAATTGGATTGCAACCAATATTATGAGATTATGTTTAACTGAAATTAAAAAATTTAAATTCATGCAAACTGATCCCAATTGGGCTAATTTCTTATATAATGAAACTACCGGTAAAATTGAATTATTAGATTTTGGTGCTTCTCGTGAATTTGGTGATGATTTTATTGAAGATTATGTTTCAGTCTTGAGAGCTTCTGTTAATAAAGATCGTAAATTGGTTGAACATTATTCAAAAAAATTGGGTTATCTTACTGGTTTAGAAAGTTCCCAAATGGTTGATGCTCACGTTGATTCAATTATGGTTTTGGGTGAAGTTTTCTCTCCTCATGATAATCATGGTCAAGCCTTTAATTTCAAAAAACAAACTATTACTGATCGTGTTCGTTCCAACATTGGTGTTATGTTGAATGAACGTTTAACTCCTCCTCCGGAAGAAACTTACTCTTTACATCGTAAATTAAGTGGTGTCTACTTACTCTGTGCTAGATTGGGTGCTACCGTTCCTTGTGAAAAATTATTCAGAGATATCATTGGATATGAATAAATTATTCAGAGATATCATTGAATATGAATAAATTCCTCAACGATAAAACCCTTATAGAATTGTTGTTTTATTATTTATTCAATTGAAAAATCATTTTCATTCTACTACTATTATTTTTATTTTTTTGTTATTCCCTTTTCCTCTACCTCCTACACACTTAATTTTTATTAATATCTCATGAGTTTATGCTGTCCCGTTCTTTTTATATAGATTTGTCATAAGAAAACATTTGGTTTTCTATTTAGTTTTTAATTTTAATGTATACGTTTATTATAATATCGGCTAATCTGTAGGCTGAAGGGATGCAAAAAACAGAAAAAAAGAAAAACAAGACTAATAATGGAATTGCGGTTTGCCGAGGACTACTTGCAACTATGGTTTCTCCCTATATCAGATGCCAATTTTCATGTGCTGATTCATATTGATTAATCACAATCTAATTGAATAATAGAGGTGATGGATATTGATCGGTTAATTCACGTAAGCGACTAAACCAGATGCTTTGTTATATTACTAAATAAAAGCATGGAACCTTTCAAAAATAGGTTCTATCACTTATCGATAGTGATTCTTAGGTTTATCTACCTTATCGGCTCCAAAAAAAAAAAAAAACTAAAAATAAAGAGAAAATCAAGAAAAAGTTCAACTATCTTTCATTTTTTTTTTCTTTAAGTTCATGAACTCAAATGACTTTTCTGTTGTGAATCAGATATCTTCAATGATTCAAGTATCACCCAATTAACATGTTTCATTTGTTCTAAACTGACCTTAAGTGAAGCTGTTGCTGTTGGTTATCGCATACACCAACAAAACCAGCAACAGAAAAAAAAAAAAAAAAAAAAAAAACAAAAACTTAGCGAGCCAAAAGTAGGCTTTTTTTGTTGTGATCGTTTGTATTATCATTGGGGTTTCAATAAAGAAACCAGCATCTTTTAAAAGATATCTACATTTCAGTATAAAGGATTAGACATTAGATCACACTCTTTCTCAGCTTATTAGAAAATAGATATAGCTGATCCATCTTACGGTTTTATCATAAGCACGCATAAGATAATAGCCGCCTCCTTCATACCCGGTGAATAATCACAAGACCAAAACACTGTATGGTCTTTTATCTCGAACTAAATGTCACCGTCTAACAGAAATGATTTGACAAATGATAATGATGAAATTATAACCACACCTCTTGAAACCAATTCGCTGGCTCCAATTAAGCCAAGTGTATCCTCAGATAGTAAAAATAGTGTTTTTCATGATTCAACTGATGATGATACTGAATTAGCTCCAAGTAATGCCGATATCGAATTTTTATCAACATTAAAGGTTCCAACGGAAAATTTAAGAAAAATAAAAAAACAAAATCTGGTTATACTAGCAAGATCAGGTATTAAAGTTCATAGAAGTAGCTCGTTTTTCAATTCGGGATTTGAAAGTTTAAATGATCCAACGTTTCAAGACGATACCCTGAATATTTCATTCAATTCAAACCAAGAAAATAACTTGGATGGTCCACCCAATCATGAAGTTGATGAAACAACTTCTTTACTAAATCCTTCCGCTACATCATCTCGCCCTCAACAATTGGTTGAATTATGTAAATCTTATTGGCATTATTGCAATAGTCTATTATCAAAACTTTTTCAAGATCAAATTTTCACCAGTGTTTTCAAATGTTCAATAGCATATTTAGTAGCATCATTAGGTGTTTATTGGAGTCCATTTAATAATTGGTTGGGTAGAACTGATTCAAAACATGTTGTTGCAACCGTTGCCGTTTATTTTCATCCTGCTAGATCAAAAGGTTCAATGCATCAAACCTTAATTTTTGTCACAATCTCGTTATTATTTAGTTTTATTATATCTTTTGGTTGTCGATCATTATCAACGTTCTGGTTTAAAAAAGGAGAAGATGAAGTAAGTTATATAATTGATTTGATAGTAAGTTCAATTGGTCTAGGCGCCATTGCATTCATGAAACAAAAAGTTAATAAAGCAACTTTTAATACTGCTTGCTCGCTAGCTTCAATTTCTGTTGTTACTTGTATTGTTAAAGAAGGTAGTTTAAATTCTGCTACAATTCCATTACAAAGATTAATTTCAACTGCACAAGTTGTTGTCGTAGGTTGTGCTGTATCGGTGGCTTGTTGTTATCTTTTATGGCCCATCAGTGCTGTCGATCAATTAAGAAAATCTTTGAATGACTCTTATAATATTATGTCTCTGGTATTATCGGTAATTGCCAATAGATTTTTAACAGGTCAAAAATTGACTAGCAAAGATGTTGAAAGTATTAACACTTTGAAAAAAAATGTTAACCTGTTGAAAAAAAATTTAGAAGAAGCTAAATTTGAATTAAACTTGAAGGGTAGAGAAGAAGAATTTAAAGTTTACAATAACCTAGTAAATACCACAATTGCATTATCCAGACATTTACAAGCTTTGCAATCTTCAGCGGAAATGCAGTGGCAATTGCTTCATGAGACTTCACTGGAAGTACCCAAAGCTCCTGAAATCCCTTCAATGAACACCACCAGTTCAAATGGTGATGGAAATAGTCAAAGTCATCACAGTCATCACAGTCGACACAGCCTGTCACTTTCGAATCATCAAGATAATCATCCGTCCCCTTCTGCAAGATCCAGGATCGATGCTTCTTCTTCAATAAACAGCTCACCATCTTCTAGTCCAAACAGTGCAAAATCTGGTCAAATCCAGTTGTCGAAATCAGTTGAAATGATGGAAGCCATTAAAGGTGCGAGGGATAACTTGAATATTTCACAAGTTGATTATACAGCTGTTAACTCAGCTCAGTTGTTTGACTTATTTGTTTATTACCTAGCACCTTCCATAAAGTCTTTTATCTTCACATTGAAAGGCGTCTTGAGTGAAATTCCATTTGAGAAATCTTTTGAAAATGATTTACATGAATCGAATGATCAGCATAGATTTCGCAACGTTGGTGAGTTGCTCTCAAGAAGAACCACAAGTAAGTTTATCAAATCTTCGAATTTCCAACAATCTTTAACTAAAGCAATTGATTTGTTTGAGTCAAAGCAAATCGAATCATTCTCTAAACTATATTCACAGGATATTTTCAAGGCCGATAATTTTGATTTAAGAGCCGAACAGGAAGAGGTGACTGCATGTTGTGGTAACTTCGCTTCTTTATTGGTTTTATACGGTAAAGAATTAATTAACTTTTTAAAAGTTACCGAATCTCACGAACACTCAAAAGCTTTATCAAAAAGTTGGAAATGGCTCAAATTTTGGAAATTTTCAAAAAGCACACCATCTTCCTTGAATGACGCAGATTCTAAATCAAGCAAAAGTCATAATGCTAATAAAGGTGGTAGGTTCGAGGCTACTTTAAATGAAGCTTTAGTGAATTTGCAATCACAATACCGAGCTTATAATGAATCTTCTTCGAAATCACAACGACAGCGAAGGCTTCAAGAATACTCTTTCAGGCTATGGAAAGCTTTGAAGGTGTTTCGCAGAACTGATGTCCAATTTGGTATTAGAGTTGGATTAGGGGCTTTGTGTTTGTCATTCTTTGCATTTTATCCCAGGACTAAAGTCATATTCAATAATTGGAGAGGTGAATGGGCTTTGGTTATCTATTGCATTATGATGAATAAATCTGTAGGTGGTACTACGATGACTGTTAAATGGAGATTTGTCGGTACCTTTATTGGTGCGGCATCTGCTTATTTTACTTGGATGTTTAGCGATGGAAATGCAATTGCACTTGCAACAATTGGTTTTTTACTTTCTATCCCAAGTTTTTACATTATCATTCATTGGAAGAAAAATAATCCCTTTGGTAGATTCATTTTATTAACTTATAACTTAACGGCATTATATTCATACAGTATGACTCAACAGGATTCGGAAGATGGAAATGAAGGTGGTGAGAATCCTTTGGTTGAGGAAATTGCGTTTCACCGATTCATTGCTGTATCCCTTGGTGTTGTTTGGGCATTGATTATGGCTTCATGTTTCTTACCGAATAGTGCCAGAGCTAGATTAAAATCTGGCTTAACGATATTATGGTTGAGAATGGGAGTTATTTGGAATAGTGATCCATTAGATTATACTAAAAGTTTTAACGAGGAAGGTGAAGAAGAAATGAGACTAGTTGGATTAAAAGATGAAAAGGGTATCAATGATTTACTAGCCGAATGTGAAGTGTTATTGAAACAAGCACCATTAGAATTTAGGTTGAAGGGTAGCTTTCCAGAATCTACTTATAGTAAATTATTGACTAAAAGTTCAGCAATAATTGATGCTTTTCAAAATATGAACCTTATGGTTGAAGTAGACCCATATCTAAGTAGCAATGAAGAATATGTTATTAATTATATTGCACTTGAGAGAGCTGAAGTTGAACATCGAATTTTCTTAATATTTTACATGATTGCTAGTGCTATGAAATTGGGATTTCCATTACCTTCAAAACCAGCATCTACAGAACATGCTAAAGATCGTTTACTTTATAAGTTGAATGAAATAAGAAGTAGGTCAGCTTTTAATCCAAATCAAACTCTTACAAATGAAGATTATGTTCTATTATATTCCTACATATTGGTCACATCAGTTATCACAAGAGAATTAGACGAAATCATCGAACTCATCAAAGATCTTTTAGGGGATATTTCAGTTGAGATTTTTCAATTAGTATAGGTTAATTAAGTTATACTGGTCTTATTATACATCATTATGCTTTTAAAGAATGTAGTTTTTGCAGCCTTCAATACCTTGGTGTATTGATGTCCGGAATGTACTGCTATATCACGCGCGCGCCCTCGGAACTCGCCAACATTCTTAAGAAGATTTCTGGTTCTCTGCCAATTTAGATTTTTCTCTTCGTTTCTTTTTTTTTTTTTTTTGTTTGCACAGAAGATTCAACATCATTCACAATAGAAAAAAATATAAAAACTCAAAAAGATATTACAAATACTTCAACTCTTTTCTTAAAATCATACGCCCATCTTAATTCGAGAAGCATCTCTACTAAGTAATACAATAAGCAATGTCATTTGATCCGGAAGGCCCTATTGCCAATCAACTAAAGCCATTATTAATAAATGAGCTTTCAAATAGATATAATATTCCAGATGACGCTGAAGATGTTGCAGAATATATCAATGTTTTGATTGGAAATGAAAAAACTGCCGCTGAAATCGTCAGCGAAGTAAAAGAGATAGTTGAAATCCCGATTGATGAAGCTTTTGTTAATATCGTATATGGGGAAATTGCCAGATTGATGTCTCAACCATCTCAACAACAACCAGTCCAATCAGAGCAGCAACAACCAATCCAACCCGAACAACAGCCAATACAACAGCAAACTCAACAGCAAACTCAACAGCAAACTCAACAGCAAGCTCAACCATTTTCATTCCAGCAGCAACCTTTCCAACAGCAGCCCTTCCAAGACCAACCTTTCCAACAACTGCAACAGTTTAACTTTGATCAGCTGCAAGGGAATATACCAACTAAACCACGTTTTTCACAAAACCGTGATTTCAACAATCCTTCTAGTAGATTCAATAATAATAATCGTGGAGGACGTGGTGGTCGCGGTGGACGTGGTGGTATCAACAAACAGATTGGGGGAAGAAATGCCAATAATAAATCATATGGTTTACAAAATCCTGAAAATCTTGAAAAAGTTTTATCATTATCAAACCAAAATAATGTAAATTTCACACCCAAAGCACCAAAAGGTAGATGTGAAGACTTCCCATACTGCAGCAATAAAGAATGTACCTTTTCTCATCCTACAAAACAGTGTTTTTCATATCCAAATTGTCCAAACCCTCCAGGTACTTGCAATTATTTGCATCCTGATCAAGATCAAGAATTAATCGCAAAATTAGAAAAATCTAAGCAAGAATTCTTCGAAAAGAAAAGATTAATGATGCAAGGTACTCCAGTTGTCGAAAAAACTGGTACCATTGGGTTATGTAAATTTGGTATGCTTTGTTCAAAGGAAGTTTGTCCATTTGGTCACCCAACCCCTGCTAATAAAGACGCAAGAGTTATTGCATTGGAATGGTGTGAAGCTGGTAAACATTGCAGTGATGTTGCTTGTAAGAAAGCTCACCCATCACCAAATTATCAAGCTCCTCAACAAGAATCTAAGCCAAAACCAGTTGCCAATAAACCAGAAAGGATATTAGAACAATGTAAATTTGGTGTTGCTTGTACCAACTATTCATGTCCTAGAAGACATGCTCTGTCAACTGTACCATGTCGTGAAGGTGCCAATTGTCAAAGAATTGATTGTTCATTTTCTCATCCAATTGACGAAGAATGTCGTTTTGGTCCAAATTGTTCTAATAAAAATTGTATGTTTAAGCATCCTGAAACTAGGAATATTCAATCAAATACTTGGTCAAAAGATGGTTCATCAAGTGGCACTGGTATTACAACTACCACAGAAAGGTCCTTTGCAGTCCCTGATGATCAAGTAATGGAACATGCTGCTCAAGAACAAGCTACAAATTAGACCAAAAGGTTGAACTGTTTGCTGTGTTAGTTAATTATTTTCTTTTGTTCAAAATTTCTTAATTTCTATTTATTTTATTTAAACCTCCTCTAAATTTTATTCTTATATCTATGTATATTATATTATAACAAAAAAAATTAAAAACAAAAATAAAAAAAAAAAACAAAAAAATTAAAACTAAAATAATTGAAATAGCGTAAAAATGCGCAAATAGAACGTTATTTAAAGGGTTGGTAATAAGAGAAAGCTTTCTAACTTAGAATCGACTTCCAATATGATTCTGAAGTTCAAGGTATCAAATTCCATGTGTGATTTATCCTTATTCCAGGAGAATACTTTACGTTCAAAAAAAAAAGAAAAGGGAAGAAAGAAAGAAGTGTTAGTTTTAGTTTCTGTAGAGATTTTATGACCGATTAATGTTAAATGTTTAATGATTCAGTGATGAAATGAAAGAGAGTGTCGTGTGTGATTATAGAGGCGTAAATAATTGTCACTTTCATGTATATTATAGAGTATTTACGTATGTAACGATAAATTTAAATGCATTATAGATATCGATTGCAAAATTAGATCAAAGTAGATTAACTTTCGACCAAATTAATGAAAGAGTCGCCGTTTTGCAAAGAGTGTAATGATGGATTATAATAGTAACGAAATGTTTTTACAGTGATAATCTACAATGTCATATTTTAAAAATTGGTAGAAATTAGATTAAAAAAACTAAAAAAGTACAAGTTATATACAAAAGAGAATATTCCTGATACATTAGTTTAATTAATTTAGTATCTTCTCTTACTAGCGGCAGCTTCTTCAGCGTAAACATCTAATGGAGATGGAGCTAAAGGTTGAGCTTCCCATAAGTTTGGAGTCAAGTAACCGTAAGTGTTACCAATAGCAACGAAAGCAGCTTTTAAAGTGTTTTCGGTAGTTCTGGTAGAACCGGAAGAAGTAGTATAAACATCTTCAACACCAGCTAATTGCATTAATTTTCTAACAACTGGAGAAGCAACAATACCTTTACCTCTTGGAGCTGGAATTAATCTAACCAAAACGGAACCACATTTACCGGTAACTTTAGTTGGTAAAGAGTGAGGAGCACCCAAATTAGAACCCCAGTAACCTCTTCTGATTGGAATAATAGATAATTTAGCAATAACAATGGCAGCTTTAATGGCAGAGGCAACTTCTTTAGCGGTTTTAATACCTAAACCAACGTGACCATTAGAATCACCAATGATGACAACAGCCTTCATTCTAGTTCTTTGACCAGCTCTGGTTTGTTTTTGAACAGATCTAATTTTCATAACTTCATCTTTTAATTCTGGTAATAATAAATCAATGACTTGGAATTCTTTAACTGGTAAAGAGTGTAAGTAGATTTCTTCAATAGTGGTGATTTTACCGGCTTTTACTAATCTACCTAATTTGGTGACTGGAGTCCAACCTTTTTCTTCACCACCTCTTCTATCTCTTCTACCACCTTTTCTGTTGTTGTTTCTACCAAAGTTTCTTTTTGGAGCTTGAGCTTCAGCTGGAGCAGACATTTTGATTTGTTTTTGATTTAATTTATCGGAATGTTACGTGGAAAGCCGGGGTGTTGGTTTTCAATCGATAAATAGATAATAGAGAAAAGGAGAAAGGAGGAAACCAAAGGAAGGGAAGTGAAAAAAAAAAAAAAATTTTGGTGATAATTTTTCTCCTTCACAAAGCCAGTGGAAAAACTCCCATCTTTCTCATTTTGTCTAGGGCTGGAAGCCCTATCATATCACGTGCTGCAATTTTTTCTTTTGTGTCTTGGATTTCTGTGGTGTACGGATCATTGTTTTAGACGCACCCATGCACCAAATCGGGCGGGCCACAAAGTTTGGGTATCGCACGCCACGAGGAAAACATCCATTCATCCATGCAATTTATTTAACTGTAAAAAAAGCGAGCAACAAAACTAGACGAGGTGACAACAATCAGAGATAAGTCAGAGATACTGAGAGTGAGACTGAAAGGGTTGCAGCATTAGGGGGTTGCCACACTTACTGGGGGTATACTTTTAATAACATAAAGTCTGTAGACTTACAAAAGTTTTAGATTCAATATAACTGTAGTATTATACTAGAAATCTAACTAGAAATCTAACTAGAAATCTAGCTGCTAACCCATTGAGCAAGCAAACCAAAAAGAAAAGAAAAAAAAAAAAAAAAAACTGTGAAGTAGCAATAATAACAAAATAAAATATGAAATAACCCCAGAATCTGCACTTTACAGTTTACAGTTTATTATATTTAATTCAGTATTTAATTGGTATTCAATTGATATTTAATTGGTATTCAATTAGTATTCAATTAGTACTCAATTGATATTAAGTCTATTGGTAGTATAATATAATAGTATCATGACATGTCATGTAAGAAGAAGTGATATGAATGGTTGTTGCTAATAGAATGATTTGGTATAGTGTGCGAAAAGGGTTAAAAGGAAAGACAAACAAAAAAAAAAGGGAATTAGAAAAAAGAGGTCACAAGTTACAGTTTAAACCCCCTAGAATACTGCGCAACAAATTATATGTAAATAAGGTACTTATATATATATATATATATATAATTATCTAGAAAGTAGTATAGGTTTTAAATCTTATAGTATTACTCTTTCTTTTTCTTTCTAACTTTTCACATTCTTTCATTTTAGACTACCTATTCCTGTCCAGTCCGCCCCCCCTGCTATATATTCATTTACTCAAAGCAAACTTATTCATTATAATGTCTTCTTACGCTGATGCTGCTGCTTCATCTGGACCAATTGGTGCCGATAAATTACCATCGCCACCAAGTGTTAAGAGTACCACCAATCCTCATGGAAGTGTTGAAACGTTACCAGAAGATGAATTCAAAAAATTAAAGGCTGATGCCAAGAAGGATTTGAAAGATTCTAAAGAAGTTGCTGATGAAGCCATTGGAGATTTCAAAAAGGAATTAAAGGATTTTGAAAAGAATAGTCAATCATATTTTAATAAGGTTATAAAATATATTAAAACAACTTATAATGATTTATCATCTACCGTTAGTGCCAAATCTAATGAATTATCTCTTCAATCAGTTGTTGAAGAATTTAAAAATCCAGTTGTTATTGGTCAAGCCATTGTTGGTTTGGGTGGTTTAGTAGCTGGTTATTTTACTTATTTGGAAAGACATAGAATTAGATCTGAAAATAAAGTTGTATTGGCTACTCATGCTTCTATTATAACTGGTTTAATATTAGTTGATGGTTACCTTTTCAAAACCTATTATCCAAAATATGACAAGAAGAAGTTTTGAAGTTTTTTGAAGTGAAATTTTTAAAATTTTTCTTTAGTTTTAGTATCATGATTTTTTGATTAAATGTTTAAATAAATTATAAATGTTAATTTAGTTCGTGTAGATAAAATTGGGGTTTATCTTAACTCCTTTCGCCCCTCAATTCATTGCTCAATTAGTTTAAATTCTTTACTCATACTCATACTCATACTCATACTCGTACTTGTTTTCATTATTCAAATTGTTTATTGAAGACCTAAGTGAAAACTTAAGTGAAATTAGTCTAAGAAGTCATGGATTCAATATGATTCCTAATGGGGTGATATTCATAGTGTTCCCCCATACTAAACTATTATCGCCTGATTATTACTGGGGTCTTTGTATGTTCCTTTTTTTATTCTCTAACCCGTTCACACCCGTGCACCACAATCTTTGTTCTTTTTGTTCTTTTTATTCTTTTTGCGTGTGAGAATAAAGAGGACGAGGGTTGCAATACTTTAAATAGCGCAACATTGCATGGAGTAGCTTCCGGTGATTATCAGGAACAAAGTTTTTGAAATAGTAATTATTTATGGTTACTACTTACGAAAAAAATTGATTGCCAATAGTGCTGATCAATTATTATACATATAGTCTAGATTGGGACAGTTAAATTTAGCCTAGTGAACTTACTCCGTAACAAAAATATTAAGCTTACTCCGTGACAAAATAAAGAATTTCTCCTTGTTGTTTTATTTTTCCGTACTGCTTGTATAAAGTATATATTTAGAATATGTTTAGTTTAGAATATCCGTAGTCTAATATAATATGTCTAGTGGTAATTTAGAGTTTAAGAAGAATATATGCAAAAATCCCTACAAATGATAGAAAGACCAATTTTTCGAACAATTCGAAAACTTCTCGTAAAACAACCATGCTCATCCCTGCTCATCGAAGTATTCGCAATAATCCGTGCTCATCCATCATCATTCATTTAATAAGAATCATTCATTAAAGCTCATCGAAATATAATCATTCATTAAGTATCATCGAAATATCATCATTCATGGAAGTATGCTCATCGAAATATAATCATTCATGGAAGTATGTTTCATTTAATAGAATCATTCAAAAGTTAAGTGTCTAACGAGGATTTGGTTATATTTAGTAAAGCAAAGAATTAAAAACAAAAACAAGAAGGGAAAAAAGAAAACAAAAAAACGTGAAGATACGGTAATGCAAAATCACTGACTGGGAAAAAAATAAAAATAAGGTTCAATGTCAAGTATATTGACACCTCAAAAACACTCACTCCACCACCACGTAAAAATAACGACAGCATTCTTTTTTTTTTTTTTTAAAAATAGAAAAAGAAATGAGCAGAGGAACATTCCTTATCTTTTTACCTAATTTGATTTGCTGTTTAATTAAATTTTCCCCCTCGATGGGGTACACGATTGATCAACATGTGAAGATGATACGGATTTTCGGAATATTCCTACTACAACAAATCTTTGATTTAGTTTTTAAGCTTTGTTTAAAGTTAATTTTGTTCACGACTATTTGTTGCACAACTAACAATTTGTTGCACAGCACTCAAAATTTGTTCACAGCACACATTTTGATCCACAATAACTTCAAACCTTCTGTCGATCTCTTGTTTGTGATAATTCCGTGAAGTAAGTTTAAGTAGGCACTTCGGTACAAATTGTTCTTTACTCAAATAATATATGACAACCAAAAACAGCAAAAAAACAAAAATCGCTCATCAGTGAGTGAACAACCGACAAAGCCAAAAAGTGAAAAAGCCAAAAAGTCAAAAAGCTAAAAAAGCAAAATTGATCCATTCATCCTTAAAAATAGAAGACTTGCAATCATGCAAGCAAATTAACAAGGTTCAGTTATCTAATCAGCCATAGTTTCTAATATACGTTCAAACGGCATTTGAAAGAGAAGTAAGAGGGTAAAGAAAATTATTAGAGATAAGCAGTACTCGAAAAGAGTGATCAACTTATAGTACGATCTGCAACCGGAATATGTGAGTGAAGGATTTATAAGTAGCAGTATAGACTAAATCATGAAATTTTGGTCATATATCCATAGTACCGTTGAAGGCTAAGTAGTTGTGTGTCGTAGTAAGAGCCAGTTGACAAAAAAAAAAGAAAAAAATATGAAAGTGTCACCGTAAGAGTACGGGTGAGAGATGAGGTAGTGCACACAAGCAACTGAGCAGCGGTGGGTTTCGGTCATCTATGCGAGTGAAGGAATGTTTAATAGGTGGTGCGTTTGTAAATCACTCAGCGAATAAAAGCATGATACAAAAGGGGAAAAGGAATATTTCGATAAGAATTTAGAAATAAACAATAGTTGGGAGTCCCAGCTCCACGAACATTGCCCAATACCAGTGGAAGCAAAAAAAAAAAAGGGGGGGGTGGGGCTACTACTGTAGAAACAATTATGCTGCTGTACATGATTCCATAATAATTTATTAATTATGTTGATTGGGTTATGTACAAGGAACTAAAAAAGAAAAATGATAACCAGCCGGAATAAGCTAAGCAATTAAAACGTATATAGACTTAATTTTAAGGATCTTGTTTCCGTACTCGTGTATAGTATTAAGCAGTGCTACTACTGAGCACGGGTATTACTAAAGGATTACGAATTTTGACAAGTCTGTCGCTTTCTGTCGCTTTCTGTTCTGGTAATGTCTTCTTTTTTTTCCAGAAGTTTTCATTTGTCCTTTTGGATTGTCCATTTGGATTGTCTTGGATTGTCCTTTTTTTCTGTTCTTTGTTTAATCCTTTTTTCAGTATGTTATTGTTAGTGCCATGGGTGTGCGTTGACCTACTGACTGTTCTTGTCGACTAGGTGACTGACAACATTAGCAGTATAACCGGATCGTTAATGAAGGTGCAGTATCACATGTCAAACATAGACTCGATAAGTATCCGTTTACTGGTAGTATAAATAAATAAACAAGTAAACCAAATATGATAAATTAATAAATACATCCCATTTGATCCTAAAAATTCCGACCCAGTGATATTTATTTTTTTTGTTTCTTACTTACTTTTTTCCTTCGTTAATGTATTTTGTAGAGTATGTAAGTGAAGGATTGAATCATCAGTGCTACCACCGAAAGTATGATGGCTCTTTTTTCTTTTTTCTTTTTCTTTTTTTTTTTTGCTTTTTGCTTTATAATTACTAATTTATTTTCCCTTTCTTGCTTGTTGTCGGGTTCATATGTGATGATCCACTATCCGGGATTACATAAGCTCTGCCGGATAGGTGATTCTACGCACGGAGGAAGCCAGTTACATATACTAAAAAGCCTACTGAAAAGCCTGTTTTCAGCATATTAAACGATGGAGTATCCAATCACGTAGAGAGTAGGATGATAGCTCATGATAACTTGTTTAGGACGAGTTATGATATATTCAATGAATGCACTGCTAAGAAACACTAAGCAAAGAAAGACATTGACGAAAGAGATTTTTAACAAGGAGAAAAAAAGAAAAATAACCTAACAATTAAACAAAATCCTGAGAAAGCAAAGTAGCAAAAAACAACAAAGAGACAAAACACAATAATAGAGATACAACCCCATGCAAGGAAGGTTATTAGCTAGTTATTTTATTTCCGGTGGGTTTTCTTAGATAATAATTTGTATTACAAACTACAAATGAGTTAATTATGTCTAATTAGAATGAATGTTACTGTCGTAACTAGAGGACTTGTCGAAAGACCTGAAGAAAAACAAAAAACAAAAAACAAAAACAAGTGGGAACAATACAAATTTTTAAAACAAGAAGCTATACAGAGAATGTTTATTTTGTAACTTAATCAAGGAATCATGAACCAATTAAGTTTAGGCTTTATTCAAAGGAAAAAGGAAAACATAGCTGAAGAAGGAACAGAACAAGAAACAGAACAAGAAACAAAACAAGGTAGAGGAGTTAATCGATTGAGACAATAGAATAGAATATCTCATAAACGTTGTTGTTGACAAATAAGCACCCACTTCAACATACTTCGTCAGTATTAATAATCTAACCCTTGTTTAATAATTTTCATTATTTTATAATTTTGTTGTGATTCTGAATACAATTACTTCTATTGTATAAACCTGAAAAGGGTATTAAGTTATTGTTCGAATAGTCGATAATTTTTTTTGTTTATGTGTTGTTGTTCAATTTAAAGTTTTGTTTCTTTACCCTTGAAAGAACAAGAACAGAAAGGATAGCCAATAATATAATATAATATAATAATGAAAATAAGGGTTTATTCGATTGAATTCCTAATCGAATAGTTAGTTTTTATCGGATTTGTAATTTAAACGATTGTAGAGTACTTACAGTATGGAAATAAGCATACCAAATGATAATGAAAAGTTCAAATCTTCTATTTCCAACGGTCAAATGTATTTGACGACACTTTTTCGACATGAACAATTTCGGTTATGGTGCTTGTTTTTGTATTTTTATTTTTCGTTTTCGTTTTTGTATTTTTGTATTTTATGTATTTTGTAATTTGTTCTTTTTGTTCGGTCATTTAATACACTGTCTAATCTATTACAAAAATAAAGGAAAAATGAATGAGCTCGACATACTGGCTTAAGGTTATCGTACTCATCGTGAATGTAATTGATACGCCTTAAATAACAGTCAAAGTAGAAAAGCACGACAACGAAAAATAAAAAAAGCAAAAAAAGCGAAAACAAAAAGCAAAAAAGCAAAAAAGCAAAAAAGCAAAAAAGCAAAATGGCAAAATGGCAGAATGGCAAAATGGCAAAATGGTAAAATGGTAAAATGACAGAATAAACAGAAGACAAACCGACAAACAGACAAACTAAGAAGGGAAAAAAAGAAAGAATTGTTGTGGCTGTATGGGTCATTTTTTCAATAGGAGGAAAACCCTTATCAAATTAAAGTTTGAGAGTAATAACAATTGAGATGATGGATTTTTATTCAAGCTGAACCATTTGACATTGTTATAGTAGTGGTGTTATTTGACTAATATCCAATATGTATCTAGTATATATGGATATATGATGTAGTATAGGGTATAGTAGTATCCTGATTAGTATATGAAGAGCACTAACCTCGGCACAAGTATCCTTCCTACCAGCAATTAAAAGTAAGAACAATTAGTATAGGAACTTAGTATCACCTACATGTATCCACTCCTTTTAACATGTAACAAAAACAAAATCAAATTAAGCTACAAAAGTATATATGCATAGAAGGTTTTTCCCGATAATAAATATAGTGGGAATACTTTTTGAGTTTAAGTTTTAGTATACTGATTAATTAGTATTTTAGTATTACTACTACGTAATCATTGCTTGAATATATGTTGTTATTCTATTTTTGCTCTTTCCCCTCGAGAAGGATCATTTGAGCGATTAAAAGACACTGTCTTCTTCACGATTGTTCTTGCATCGACCCACTAACACAAAGAATAATATTAACAAACCGGAAACCAAAAGAGAGTGCATGAACAACCACCAATTATGTAATCGTATTAGACTAACCAAAAACAAAAACAAATAAAAAAAAATCAAGTATTAACGAATTGTCTTATCTGGTACTCTAACAAGTTTGGGTGTGGTCTCCATCCCCATCCCCATATCCAATTTTGAGAGAGAAAAATGCCCCTACTTGATTACATAATCGTACCTTTGAGGTCGTCCGCCAGGTGCATGAACAAAAGGTCGTTGTGTTTTTAACCGGTGTCCACACTACCACCTTGCGGTGCGTCTTGGGACGCAGCTGCAGTGGGACTGCACCAGTGGGTCATAACCACGGCAATGCATGGAACTTTTTGCGTGTGCGTGTCTGTGGGTTTTGTGCGTTTTGAGTTTTCTCACAATAAGAATAATTAATGCTTATTTGATGCAGTACCTTACAAACTTAACTCTATTCTTTTTAAAGTTATGTTCTTTCTAATACTTTGTTTTTTTTTTTTTTTTTTTTTTTTTT
>JAJMOB010000031.1:0-21015 GCA_030444945.1 Hyphopichia fennica | reverse complement strand
CTGCTCCTCCCCTTCACATTTATATTGATATATATATCCATTGATGGAATATATATTTATATATATATATTTATCCACAATTCTTTATCAATAATTTTTTTTTAAAAGATTTTTGTTTTTAAACTTTTCTTTGTTTTGTCTTTGGTTTGTAGTTATCAGTGCTAATGTTTTTCCCTTCAACTCCCAATCCAATTCATAAAAGCTCGATTATGCTTGACCCTACTTCTGATTTGAATCATTTCAATACTGAATTCCCCTTATTATCTGGTAATCCTAGTAATACCAGTGGAGCTGGTAATAATACCAATTCTTCTTCTAATACTTCTACTGCTGCTACTGCTGCTGCTACTGTTGCTGCCACTGCTGCTGCCACTGCTGCTGCTGCTGCTGCTGCTGCCAATGTTGATGATGCCTTATCTTTGAATACTTTTATGTCTCCCATTAATCAAGTTAATTTGTATAACAATAACAATGCTATCAATATGAATGCTGGTAATTCATATGATCATAATAATTTTAACTATGGTTTCAACATTGATAATACAAGTCCTTCTTATCAACAACAACCTCAACCTCAATCCCAACCTCAACAACATCAACTACAATCTCATCAACCACAATCTGCAGTATCACAACCATCAGTTCAACCAGAAATGTATTCACTGGATATTTTTAATTCAAATCAAAATTTAAATACTACTGATTCTTCCTTATTATCTACTTCTTCGATACAATCATTTTTTGATCATAATAATGAAGTACCAAATACTAATAATTATTATTCATCTCAAATGCAACCTCATCTGACTTCATTAATTTCGGTGAATTCTTTTGATCAATCAAATCAAATTGATTATACCAATTATTATAATAATTCCGCATACCCTCCTCAAGGTTCATTTCAACAACAATCTCCAATGGCGGTAAGTAGTTCATTACCTCCACAACAATCTTCCTTATTACCTCCATCATATATTAAAAAGGAAACTCCAGATTATGATGTTTATGAACCTCCAATTAGTTCAACTGGTAAAAAAAGATATAGAGTTATCAGAGGTGTATCTGCTGGTGGTTCATCAACCAGACCTCCAAAACAATCAATTGATTCCGATTCAATTTTTTTACCGGTTCAATTAAATTTGGTTGGTGCTGATGTGGAAGAAATTTGTTATCCAAAATGGTCACCATCCGAAAAGCAAGATCGTAGAAGAATTATTCGTATTGAAAGAATTCAACACGGTCCAAAATTAATTGTTAATTTTTCTATTATTGGATCTGCTCAAGAAAATCCAGAAACTTTACCTGCTGGTCCTGATGTTGATGTTGTTGAAGTTAGTTGTTTGGAATGTTCGGTTGTTCCAAATGAAGATTATGATTCTTCATCTACTAGTGATGATTCTTCCAATGCAAATTGTTATGTAAAGAATGATTATGATAATGAAGCTTATCAATATTATATTACTAGTGTTGAAGTTGTTGAAATTGTTGAATTATTAATTGGTACTCAATTGAAAGATCCTGCTGAAAGAAGAAGAGAACGTGGACGTGTAAGATCTAATTTGGTTCCATTTTGGAGTAAAAAATCAATTAGTTCAAGAATGGATAGTGATAATCATAATGGAGGTAGTACATCTCCAATGAATACCATTCCTACAAATCAAGATTTCCGAGCTGAATTAGCTAAAAGAATTATGGGTTATGAAATTAGAAAACCAAGAGGTTTTGATAAAGAAGTGAGAATATTAAGATGGGATAAATTAATTCCTGCCTTGACTAGAGCTTTACAAAGTTATTATACTGAAATACCTCTGTGTGATTCTCATTTAGAATTTTAATTTTGAAAATCTTTAGGACCCTTTGTTTACTATCCATTACCATATTACCATATGACCAACCATTTATTATCAGATTTTCCTTTTGTTTTTCAATAGTTTTTGTTGCTTTTTTAAAGAAAGCTCCGCTTTCATGTATATAAAAAAAACCATGGTTTTTTTTTTTTCGTTGTTTTTCGTTGTTGTTTCTGCTTTTGTTTTTTGTTTTTGCTTTTTACTCTTTTTATTTTACTTTTTATCAGTTCAATTCGGTGTTTTATTATAATTTACTTTCCAGTTTTCCAGTTTTTATTTATCTTGATGGACTAAATAAAAACCAAAACTAAAGACCAAAAAAAAAAAAAGAAAAAAAAAACACACACTCACACTCACATTTTCCTTTCAATTCATAGAAATATTTGTTTAAGTATAATTGGGATTGCTTATTAACAATATAATTTTTTTATCTTTAATTTTATATAGTCACACTCATTCGCTTTTTCTTACATAATAATTAATGTTATTTTAGTTCTTTTTTAAAAATGGTTTTTTGTAAATCCTCAAGTTTATTTCTTACTTATTACTTGTATATTATAGTATACTTCATATACTTATATGTATTATTAAATATTTTGCAATTATAATAAAAGATTGAACCCTGGTTGTGAGTTTGATTATTGCTGTTGTAATTACAAAGGTTTATTATATGAGGAACTGGGTTAAACCCTAAAAAAATTAAGCAAGCAATTAATTACCAATTCTGCGCACACAATGGATTTTTACTAAAATAGAAGAAGAATAAAAAGTACTCATTCAACATCACTCAAATTAACTTTAAAGAATAAAGTTGTAGATTGTTTAAATTTAAGGAGATTAGTGTTTAGATACAATATTAATACATATAAATTTTTTGAATAAATCATTAGAATTAAACCATCTTGTATATATGAATGCGCACTCGGAATTAGTAGTTGATACCTTGTTATACTTATAAATTGTTTTTTGTTAAAATTAAGATATTCCACATAATCCTTTCTTCCTCGGTTTTCAATCAATCACTAAACGGTTCTGGGTTTTTCTTTTCTTTTTATTGATTGGATTCTTCCAAAAATTACTCCAAGGCAATGCATAACTTGGAAAATCTTATAGTTTAAGGCTGACCTTAATCTTACAATAGTTTAAAATTATTATTTTCAATTTGCTTTCTCAATCCAATGAAGCAAAAGACTTAGCAACTACTCAAGACTCAGTAAAGTCTTAGCAAAGACAGCAAAGAATATAGCAAAATAGAAAAGGGGTATAGAAATATTAACCGACTCTAATCATGTATTCTCCTTTTTTCTTTGATTGTACTTTTCTGACTTAAGACATTTCTGTAAACGTACTAACCTGCCAACTAATATATTTGTGTGTGGTACGGCACCAAAGTATTAATTCACGTACAGCGAAAAGTATCTTCATCGAACAAAAATTAAACAATACCAAAAAATTCTTTTTTTTGATAAACAACCGATGGAATAAACGTATTAATCCGCCTTGAACATATGCTCCTACCGGCTGAAGAAGATCTCAACCCATATTACAAGATCTTTAGCTGTTTGAGGTGTTCTCCTTCTTTTTTTCTCTCCCGTTTGTATCTTTTTTTTTTTTTTTTTCCATGTGGGTTTGGGTTTTGTTCAATCGTCTCCCTCCATACATCTACTTGTTTAGTGATACATTAACAATTGTTTTTTGTTAATGTCAATTGTTGATGTTAGTGTCAATTGTATGTCAATTGATAATCTTAATCTTAATCTTAAGTTTTGAAATGGGTTTTTTTCCGAATAATCGGAATACTAAAAGACTTATTGTTTGTTATTTTGTCCTTTTAATGCTGTTTTTTTTGTGATTTAGGGAATATTTTGTGACAATTAAAATTCATTTACATATACGTTTTTCCATTTAGTTCAAAAGAAGAAGAAGCTGATGGAAATTGACAAAGCTACTACTACATATTACAATAGATGTGAATGTAATTGACGGATTTTATAAGTCTGGAAATGAAAATTAAAGAGAAAAAGAAATATATATGGTTATAGCCAAGAAGATGTCAAAAAGATGAACTTCTTATCTATTTTGCTTGTCAAATGGGCTGTACCAGATGAATATGACAAATGACAAATGACAAAAGCAGAATATTTGAAAGAAGACAAGATCTTAATCTCTGGTTAGATATGTATTATTCACAAAATAACATCTCCGATAATGTTATTGATAATGGGTTAAATGTAAATCAAAATGCAAAATGCAAAATGCAAAATGCAAAATGCAATTTGTAAAAGCATAAGCTAACCGGGATCATTTCTTCTTTCCCCTACACGCACTCTGCACCTATTACCCCCTTTCTGCACTAAACACACATAGTCACAAATAGTCACGTGATTTTAACTCTAACAGTCCGAGTCAGGAATGTAGAAATAATTAGAGTAAGATACAGAAAAGGGGTCTATAGAATGTTACAACGTGATATGAGATTAACTATTAGATATAGGGTTTAGTTAAAAGCAAAAGTATGAACGGAATCACTTGTCTGGATTAAGTAGGTTTCAATACATCCGCTAATCTTATTCCGTGGTACTAATTACACAAATTGATCAACATATGTGTGGATATCAATAATAAAATATAATATAACATCACTAGCAGTTAAGGCGTATCAATGGTATTATATTATATTGGCATATTAATATATTAATATATTAATATGCCAATATATTAATCTGTGATATGTACTCAACCACCTTTATTAACCGTTCATATCAACCAAGCTTGATAGGCTTGATACTAACTAAACTAACTTAACTTAATACTAAGCTAAGTATTAAGCTACTAAAATAATATTCGTATCGTAGTGATAACTCTTAAGTCCAGAATCAAACCGTGCCTTTCCTTTGAAAAACCCACAACCACACCCATACGAGTAGAAATTACAGGCGAACAGGGGCATTTTTTAATACTTTTTTATCAGTGTATCGTTTTGTATCGTTTTATTAAGGTGATCATGTGCAGTATATAAGGAGTTTTAGTTTGAATGATTTTTTTTTTTTTCACTTTTCTCACCACAAAACAAAAAAAAAAAAGTACATTTTAAATAATTTAATGTAATGTTAGATTAATGTGAGCAAAATGTAAAATGTAAAGAGTAAGCAGAGTGAAAAGTGAGGCCATTTTGATTTTTCATATGATTAATACAACCATATCGTACCCCAGTAATCGAATGTTGTATCTGTAGAATGAGTATATTCCATGGATATTTGAATTCATGGATATAAGGGGAATGGGATCCCGGGGTGGGGGGACCTGTATTAAAATATATTGAATCATAGCTGGTTTAACCCCATATACAGTTGGTAATTTACTCCTTTGGTTTGGACAAATGTAGTTAAATCCAATAAGATAAGTATTAATATAATAACTATAAAACTTTGACGATATCTTTCTCCCCTGTGGTGAAATTTTTTTTCTTCATATCTCGTTCTTTTCTGCTTTTGTTTTGATTTATTCTTCTTCCTTCGTTTTCATTGTATTCGAATTATCGTCGACAAGTTAACAAGGTTTTGTCTCTCTATTTATTGATAATATTAAATCTTTTTGTCTGGGTGTTTTGATTTTTATTTATTTGATCTTTTCGCCTCATCTCTATTATACTCTATTATTAAATACATTCTCCAGAGTTACAAACAAACAAAGTTTAAAATAAAGTATCGTCTTTTCATTTCGATTCTAACTTTTTGTTGTTTTTTTTTTTTCTTTCCATTATAAAACACAAAATTTTCAGCCTGATTCCTCCTTTAAAGTAACTTCGTGTTCTTTATAGTACATTTCTTGATCCCCTTTTACATCTCGTCGTTGGGACTTTTAGATACTTTTTAGATAACCGAAAAATATTGGGTTCATTGTTGATAAAAAAACTTTAGTTACGAATAAATTAACTACTTAATTACTTACTTGATAATTTTCTTTTTTGCCTATTAACTACTTCTTTTAACTAACTACAATGATTAAGAATAATTTACCAACTCATAATTCAGATCAACAATCACTTATATCTCAAAATAGAAGAGCATCAAGATTATCAAATTTTAACCCTATAAGAAATAGAAATGTTTCAATTCCAAAACCAATATCAACTGATATTGGGAAATATAATAATCCTCATTTACAAGAATATAATCAAATGTCACCACCATTAAAATCACCTACTACTCTGGGAGGATTTGGATTTGGATCATCTAATGAATCAATTCTTCAACTATCACCACAACCAACCAATAATACGATTCATCAAACTTCAACTCAAAATTATCAACCATCAATTTATCAATATCAACATCAACAACATCAACAATATCAACCACCTCAAGAAATTTTGGAAGATAGTTATAGATTAATTAGAATGGATACCAATAGATCAATTAATTCAAATTATTCATTACAAAGTCAATATAAAGTAAATCTTCAACTTAATAAAAAAGAAATTGAATTAATTAGATATACTTGGAATATAATGTTATTAGATGAACAAGTTCCGGAAACCAAAAGTTCATTACCAAATATTCCAGGAAGTTTTAATAATAATCAAATTAAAGAACAACAACTGAGGAATAGTTTTGTTAATAAAAGTAATGCATCTACAATTGCTAGTTCATTATTTTGTAGACAATTTTATTCAAATTTATTATCAATGGATTCTGAATTAGAAAAAATGTTCCCATCAATTAAACATCAAGCAGTTGCATTTGCTGGAGTAATGAGTTTTGCAATTACTCAATTAGAAAATTTAAATAATTTAGATGATTATTTAAATAAATTAGGTAAAAGACATTCAAGAATTTTAGGTATTGAACCATCACAATTTGAATTAATGGGTGAAGCATTAATTGAAACATTTCATGAAAGATTTGGATCAAAATTTAATAGAGAATTAGAAATTTTATGGATTAAATTATATTTATATTTAAGTAATTCATTATTACAATTTGGTATTGATCCAATTCTTAAATTTGATAATAATACATTAAATTCAAATTATATTTATGAAGATGGTAAATCTTCAAATTCAATTAATGATTCATTTGATAAAGATAATTTTATGGATAAAAGATCTTCAATTAGTACTGGTGTAACTTCAACTAATTATTCTAATTCTTATGATAGCTTTAATCATCCATTACCAAATCCTCCATCAAATATAATTATGAATAATAATAATTCGGCTGCAGCAGTAAAGAAAAGAGGTACCGTATATTATGGTTCAGAATCTTTTAATCATACTAGACAACCATCTATGGCTGGTACCACTACTTCATCTTCCAATAGTACTATCAAGAAGAAGAAGAGAAATTGTGTGATCATGTGATGTGATCATGTGATCATTTTTTTTTAGCTACTAGCTATACTATTTATTAGAAGTATTAGAAGTACTTATTTTCAATTGGGGGTGTTCTTTTTTTTCTTTTTCTTTTTGGATTTGCTTTCTTTCTTTTTTTCACTTTATTTCACTTTTTCATTACACCTGTCAATAGTCTTAACATATATTTATGGTACATTCTCTAGATTAAAAGTAATACAAGGTATGAAGTATGAAGTAATACAAGGTATGAAGTAATACATTAGGTAATCGTAAGGTGTAGGTATAGTTATACGAGTCCTGTATATAATATAGTTTTAAAAAGTGACAGGAATTTTGCGACACGTCTTCGGTCAAATTAAGTATTTTTGTTTGTGCTGGGGATGAGGGTGTTCGGGCGGGAAATGAGACGCGTATTCCATTTCTTTTTTCTTTTTTTTTTCCCGTTCTTTTTTCCTTTTTTCCTTTTTTCCTTTTTTTCTGTTTTTGGAGCGAAGTCACCATTTTCCGTTTCTTTGTGATCTGAGATCACCCAGTAATACTCACAGTGGATTCTTACACACTCACACAGTATTACACACAGCAGTATACACAGTAATAGTACTACTAGTACTACTACTAGTACTACTAGTAATGTACATATGCTGTACCTCCACTTAATCGGGGTAATGACTATTGTTAAAGGTACAGAGAAGACCCATAATTGTACATTACATAACACCCCCTGTTTCTCATAATTGTGTTTCATTTTTTCTTTCTTTGCTAAAAATCGTGTTTCCAGTGAAGAAGAAGTAGTAAGTAGTAAGTAATGAATAAGTAGTAAATAAAAGCAGGTACGAACCAATATAACCGTGTTTATTGGAATCGTGACTTACCATACATTCTAAGGATCTAAATAGTAGTATATCTTATTATACTAAAAATTTCATATAAGGGGCATCACGTATTGTTTGGTTGTTGATTGAACCCAGAAAAGATTAATTTTA
Organism: Hyphopichia fennica; assembly: GCA_030444945.1. Classification (NCBI taxonomy): domain Eukaryota; kingdom Fungi; phylum Ascomycota; class Pichiomycetes; order Serinales; family Debaryomycetaceae; genus Hyphopichia; species Hyphopichia fennica. The sequence goes on along the minus strand of JAJMOB010000031.1, from coordinate 12,829 downwards.
CTCAAAGATTTTTACTCAAAGATTTTTACTCAAAGGATTATTATAGTAAAGTTCCTTGAACCAGCACAAATTTTAAATATTCATTTGTTTAAGTTGTTAAACTTTGTTTAACTTTGTTTAAGTCTTTTTGTTTTTGTTCAAGTCAATTACTTGTGTTGTCTAGTCCTACTATTTGATTTTTCCCTTTTTTTTTTTTTTGCCTGTGTCTGAAAAGGGTTTAATTGTCATAAGCAATCTATATACATACTTTTATCCTTAATTTTATTCTACACTTTTTTTCATTCTACTTCTTTTTCATTCTACTTTTACTGTCTACTTCATTACATCTTCTTCATTACATCTTCTTATCAGTATCTCGTGTACTAACCATCAAGTCATTCCTCATTCTATCGAAACACGAGAATAAGAAACACTGAAAGAATTTAAAATCATACCATTCATTAACCGCCGACCTAATAACTCATTCCTACTTGCTATTCTTTCCTTCTACCTGTTGTTTTAACTTCCACAACCCACAACCAGTTTGATCAACTCCAATCTTCTTCTTTCCCCTATTCACTTAAGCGAAGTATCCCATCAACCTGTCAAATACACTCTCTGTGTGTTTTTGTTTTTTTTTTGTTTATTAATATCTTTACCCGAGTCTGTGTTGCTTCGGTTTTTAACTGGTTATTACACTCCAAGTTATTGAATTGGTATTATTAGTCGAATTCAATCTTACATACTTACTGCTATCCTACTAGTTCACTCGTCATTCAACCAGTTTCTCTGTCTCTGGTTTTTAAAAATTTTATTCTCTATAAAGTGACGTACTCGGGCTCGTTTTTCGCCTATTGTTTAAATTTGAGTTCGTGTTTCTCGTTGAATCTCACTCAAAAAGCTTTTTTTTGTTCACTCGACTTTTTTTTTTTCTTTTTTCTCTTTTTTTTTTTTTTTTTTCACCTCGTCTGTTGATAAGTGGTTCCGTCATCATTGGAGTCCCTTTTCATATTTTTAACTCAGCCTAACAACGATTCAAAAATGACAAATATTAAAAAACAAGATGAGAATTTAGAGGAACTCCTCTTGAATAACAATTTTTATTCATTCCCACAACCCATTTCTTCATCTTCATCAACAGATCATTTATCTAATTTAAGAAAAGCAGTTCAAATTCCAAATTCAATTAGTTCTAATTCAATCAATACTAGTTATTTGAATCCTCAAGATTTCTCATTATTAGAATCGACTGATCAAGATACTTTTGCTCCTTCTAATTTGAATAGTAATAATCCCTTTTCAACTAAAACTTCAAAACCAACTATAAATTCAGCATCAGCATCAGCATCAACATCAACTTCAACTTCTAGAACTAGTTTTATGAAAAATTCTCCTTCCATGAAAGCTTTGGAAAATATTTTAACCTCAAGGGATTCTCCTTCTAATAAAAATAATATGTTTAAACCTAGTATTCAAGATCTAATACAAGAAAATGATGAAGATGATCCTCAAAGTCCAATTAATTTATCTTCTCTATCAATAAATAATCAACTGGTTGATACTAATAGAGCTTCAACTTATTCGGTTCAAACTTTTCAAACCGCTAAATCTCATGAATCCTTAAATGATTCTTTTCAACCAAATAATACGAAAAGAACCTCGATTGCCACTATCGATGAAGGTTATAGTACAAGTGATGAAACTCCCGTTTTATCTCAACCAGCTACTTTTTATACCATGAAACAAACTACAAAAGAATTTTCTCCTAAAATTATCAGTGAACCAGTTCACAACAATAATGATAATATTTTTAATAATAATGATAATAACAACAACACTAATAATGATTCAAGTAATCAATCATCGGAACAAGATGATACTTTAAATGAAAATGAAAATGAAAATGATAATTCATTGAAAAATATTAAATCTAATGATCATCAAATTAATTTACGAATTCCAAGTTATTCATCAACTGTTAATCATAATAATAGTACCGTAACCCTTACTAATAATAGTACTAATGATATTCAAGAAATTTCTGGCTTGAAAAAACCTTTGAATTTTAATCAAAATAATTTTTCAAATTCAAGTATCCCATCTCCTGCTAATTCTAATTACTCTTCTAAAAGTAATAATCCTCCTAAAATTTCAATTCCTCAACCTCCTCCAATTAAATCATCCGAAACTATTCAACAAACAGGTAGAAGACCCAGTACCACATCAGTCTTGACTAATGGTTCTAAAATTAAACCTTCAACTCCTCAACAATTATCAAATTTGAATTTTGATTCTTTAAATGATACCCCAAATACTATTAATACCGTCAACACTATTAGTACTAATGAATTAATGGGTACCCCAAAATCAGTATTTGCTCAACCACCATCAAATAATAATAAAAAATCTCCTCATTTAAGATCAAATTCAACATTCTCTTTGAATATGTCTTCTTTGGGTAAACCAGAAGTCCCTGGTAGACATAGAAGAAGTAATACTTTAGGTGACTTGAATAGATATGGTATTGGAGGTGGTGCTAGTGATAATCAAAGTATTCGTAGTGGTGCCAGTGGTATCAGTACTGCTTCAGGTCAAGCTCCAACTGCTAAGAAAAGTAAATTATCTAAAGATACAACATCTTCAAATGGTGGTGCTAAGAAATTTAGCTTTAGAAATTTATTCAAACTGAAATCAAAAAATCATGGATTGAATGAAAAATCAAATACTTCAAATAATCTTGAGGTACCTTCTCAACCTAAAAAATTGAAAAATAAATCATTATCAACTCCAAACTTTTCAGAAATTGGGTCAAGTCCAACAAGTATTATGACTACAAACACTGAAAAGAGAAAATTATTTGGTAATGATAGACGTAAAAAGAATGATGATTTGAGATCCCTTGCTCCAAACTCACCTGAAAAATCTCAACAACAACCTCAAGCACCACCTCTCAATAAATCTACATCTTCTTCATCTATCCTTAATGTTTTCAAGAAAAATAAATCAACTGATACGTTGGCAACTAAATTGGGTGAAAATTCAATTAAAAAAGAGCAACCTTCAGAATTTGAAACCGCTGATAAAGATCCTGTTATTACTACTGAAATTGGTGATGATCTTTCAATTAATAATGAAAATTTATCAAATTCAAAAGCTTATAAATCTAATTCGAATATTAACTTTATTAGAGAAGTTAGTGATGATGACTATAACCCAAATGTTATTTACAACAATAATCATTCATCACCATCGGTTAAAAAATCTAATCAAATATTTGAAAGTAAAGCAGATTCGAAAGATCATGATGAAGACTCAAATAATTTGTTGAATCATCCTCCAACTAAAATGTCAAACCAAAGATTTGATCAAGAAATGTCAATAATACCACCAACATCTTCTAGTGCAATGAAACAGTCACCTGGTCCTTTAAGCTCTCACAATTTAATTAATAATGGTAATGGTAACTCAAAACTCTTAGATAATGAAGATGATATTTTCGGTTCACCATTTGATGTAAGCTATAATTCGTCAGCAAACAACACACCAAGAATAGTTGAAACACATGTACCAAATCAACCAAAAGAGTTAGAGTCTGATTCAAGCAAAATAAATGATCAATTGCTAGGTGAGGCCCTTTTCCCTAAATCTTTGAGTGCACAAGAAGTTGAAAGTATTGTTTCATTGGAAAGATCGAGATCAATGAAATCAATTAGATCAAATAACGGTGGTAACAAACGAAACTCATTTGCTAATTACAATGGAAGTGATGATAATATTATTCAAGGAAACAACATACCTCTCTCAAAACCAAGTAGTGGTTTGAGTCGTTCAAGTAGTATTTTGAAGAATTCTCAATCCAAAAAGAATTTGAATGTTGATTCCTTGGAAACTTCAATGAATTCTATCGATGCTAATATCTTATCTGATGATTTACCACAGCAGCAACCGCGTCATCAGAAAGCCAAGGCAATCGCAAATGATAGTACTGAGGAGAATAATTTTCAAGACTTTATTGAATTTACAGATTTTATTGACCTTGATAATTTAGATTTCAGTACGTCTCCAAAAGATCCATCACCGGCTGAATCAGTACCTAAGAGAGATAATAAAGTATCTCCGCCACCATCATCTGAGAGGCTTAATAATGGTTTAAACCCTTCAATATTAAGCACTCCACCAGTTAGCCAAAATGACCAAAACCAAAACCAGTTATCACCATCACCATTGATACAATTGAATAACAACAATAGCAAAGATGAGTCTACCTTATTGGCTGATAATGAACAAAGTCATACCTATGATGACTCTTACACCAAGACGATTAATGGCCCACTAACTCCAAATATTCAACCAATTGATTCTAAGAAAGTACCAAAATCACCAGAATCTATTATTGAAGGCGCTAATCCGTTAGAATCTTCGCCAATATTGGAAACAGCTTATAAGACCTCATCAAACCGTCGCTCAAGTAGCATTCATTCAAATAATACTGCAATGCTTGATGAAAATGGTAAGAGTGATTTTAATAATAGACCAATTTCAATGTCATTTAAAGGTTTAAAGGGTCCATCATTTGGGGGTAAGATTGCCATGCATGACATAAGAAGTAGTGATTCTCATCAATCTTTTAATATATCATTTGGTGATGATTCAACTGAAGATGAATTTGGAGGTGTTGGTGCAGGATTTGGTTCAGAATTAGATGAAGCTTTTGATAGTGATTATGATGCCTCAGATAAAGAAAACCAAGGTTTAGGTAATTCAAATTCAAGATCTTATTCAAATTCAAAATTATCAAATAGTGTTTCAGCTAGCAACATCAAATACTCCCAAAATGATGATGTTGCATCAATTTCAAGTAATAATAGTAAAAGATTTGGCGGTAATAACAACTTTATCCAAAGAAATAATACATCTGGTGGATTACCACCACCAAATCATCCATACCACCATGATAAGATTCCTTCATTATCAGACACAAGCAGTTCAAGTCCAAGATCATTTAGTTCAATAATTTCAAAAATTAAAAAATCAACTAATTCACCTTATTCATCTCCCAAGATTGGTGCAACCAAAGTTCATCCGTTACCAATCAAAGATGGTGTTAGGTTTTCTTCAAGAATTATATTGTATGATACTTATAATGGTGAAGAATATGATAGACATCCCGATACAGCTACTTGTAATCAATTAACTCCATCCTTGGCTCAACAAATTAAAGAAGAAATTAATATGTTGAAAAGTGAGATGGAAGTTCATGAAGAGTCTCACTGCTATACTCATTTCATTTAATTCTACAGTTTTTTTATATCGGTAATCCAAAAAGACTTTTTTTTTTTTCAACCCTACACAGTTTTAGATATTATGCTTCCAATATGTTTTTAAATCTCCTTCAATAATTTTTTTTTTTTTCCTCTATCACTGCTTCATTAATTCTTCTACTCCATTTTTTAGTTCCTCTTTGACGTTTTATTTATAATTTGCATATTTTAATTGACTTTTTTACACTTGTACTTTAGTAATATATTTTATTTCATTGTGAATATATATCCTTATATATTGGCTACTTTTTTCACTTCTTTTCATGAAGTTGTTTGGCATAATCAGCATGTGCGCTTTGGAAAATGGCATCCAATGATGCTTTATCGTTCTCATCAACTTTAGCAACAATAGTTTCTGGGTTTTCACTAACGACTATATAATAAGAACCATCTTTTCTGTCAACACAAGTGGAACCAGCCCATGGAGCAACATCATATTGTCTTAAAGTAATAACCGGTGGTTTACCGTCGGTATATGCTGGATATTCGGCTGACATGGTTGTAATTGGGAGGATTGTCTTTGAAAAAGCAAGGGTGTTGTAGTTAAAAAAGAAAAGATCTTGGTTATAAAATGGTGATGTTTTTTTCACACCCTGCACACAGCAGCGAAAAGCAGCTTCTATTTTTTTTTTTTTTGTAGTTTTTTTTTTTTTTTCAAGACAAGATGAGATGTAAACTACCACTAGAAACCATCTACTATTAGCAATATATACATATAAACAAGCATGTCGACCCAACCAAGGTTTGTGATACCGGGCCAATATATAACCCCAACTTTTAAGTTACAAGATGAATCTTCTGATAAAATAGTGGAGAAATATATACCAGGCAGAGGAACGACGATATCAAACATTGAAGTTGATTCCACAGAGGTTAAAACGATACCGGTTATAAGTTCCACGTTATTGGGACAATTAATAATTCAAGAACTCAAGCCAACAGAATCAATAGAGAGAGAAGCTGTAGCTGAAGAAGAGAAAGAAGCAGACGACAGCGACAATAAACCAACCATTAAAACTTTTGTTGTTACCGTATTACCAAAATCCAATACTTATATTGAATATGAAAAAGAAATTTCAATGGATGCAACTCAAATATCAAAAGACTTAATATCGATCAATTTACCACAAGAAGGAGATATTGTATTGGTTAGAGTAACAAGATTGAATTTACAACAAGCATACGTTGAGATATTAACAGTTGAAGGTCATGGTAATGTTCTTAGTGATTCAGGATTAGGATCAATTGGAGAAATTGCTCATAAGTCATTACCAGTATGGGGAGGATCCCAAACCAATAGTTCACATACCACAGTTGCATCATCACAATCCACTTCAAATAATGCTCAATCAAGTGATTTAGGAGAGACCTTCAAAGGGATAATTAGATTAAATGATATTAGATCAACTGAAAGAGATAAATTAAAAATCATTGATTGTTTCAAACCTGGTGATATTATAAGAGCCGAAGTTATTTCTTTAGGTGATGGATCGAATTATTATTTGAGTACAGCCAGAAATGATTTAGGAGTTATATTTGCTAGAAGTGAAGGAGGAGCTGGTGGATTAATGTATGCTATTGATTGGCAAACCATGATATGCGAAGAAAGTGGAGTTATTGAAAGTAGAAAATGTGCCAAACCATTTAATTAGATAAGAAATAAATATTTTAAAATTACAAAAACAATTTAGACGTAATAACGTAGAATTAGTATACAAGGGCATATAAAACAAATGATAAGATAAGAGAGGGAGGGGGGAGAAAACATTAAGCGTTGGCAAGAGAGTGTAGTAAAATCTATAACATTAAATGAGTCCACGCCAGCAATGGATATAAACAAGTGGTATATGGGAATAGTAGAGGCATCGTGAGGAATAAATTTTAGTTGAATAGGGGAATATATATATATATATAATCGTTATTATTTTATTAAATTGGATGTATTTCATTAGCTTAACACTTAACTTATCACATTATTAGCTTTATCTTTATTAAGTTTGAGATCAATTTATTAACTTTTGATTTCGGGTAAAGGATATTTTAAATCATCATCATCACCTCTTAAATCAACTTCTGACAAACCAATTTTTGAACCGAATTTTTCAAAACGTTTAACGTATTTTTGTTTTTTCAGATCAGCAATTTTAATCATTTCTGGCCAATATTTTTCATGATCATATTCAAAATTAACATCACCACCAAAATCTTTATCTAATTGTTCAATTGGTACATATTCAGGGAAAGGTTGATCAAATACTAATTTTTCTCTTGTTAAAGGATCAATAAAGGGGTGAATAATTTTTAAAAATGTCCAACCTAACCAAGGAATATTAGTTAATAAAGCTTTACCTAATCTTTCTGGATAATGAGTTTGTAAAATATGTAAAACTTGTCTAGCAATATTCATTGGAGGAATTTTACCACCTTGAGTACCAATTGGATGAGCTTTAAAATCAATTAATAAAGCCAAAGAATCTTGACCAGAAGGCATATAATCAATAACTTTTTCTAACATATAAACCAAATGTTGAACTTGTCTTTGAGAAGGTTTAGTATTTTGTCTACCAGGTTTTAAATAAAGACAAGGTCTTGAATCATTATCATAACCTAAAATAACTTCTTTACCAGTTTCATTTTCTGGTGAAGTTAAATCACCATTAACTACATTATCAGGATCAAAATTTTGATTAATACCAAATTCTCTTCTCCAAGATAAAGTTAATTGAATACGATCAATAGTATCATCAACATTCCATTTAGAAGCTCTTAAATAACGTAAGAAACATTCACGAGTTAACCAAGCTTTTTCAGAATCTAATAATTCTTTAAATTTTGAATCATCTTTATTTTTATGATTTTCTTCACTAATGGGGATTTTTAAATCTGATTGAGTATAATATTGGAAAACTTGTAAATATTTTTCTTGTTGAGATTCATTTAATTCATTTTCTGGTAATATTTTTGATTTTAAACTTGGTCCGTTGAATGGAACTGATATTAATTCATGATTTTCCGCAACTGCCTTTTGCTTTTCTTCAACGGCGGCAAGTTTTGATTTTGATTCTTTACTCTTTAATTTACTAAACATACTGAATAAATGAGTATATTAATGAATGAATGAATGAATGAATATATTCTAATTTCCAACCTCAACCTTCTTCTCTTGGATAAGTCTATAGCGATAAAGTAAAGTCTTATATAGAAAAAGATATTGTAAGCAAGAAAAACAAAAAACTTTTCGTGTTGAGGCTTTTGTAATCTTTAAATTGTTTTTTTTTTTTTTTTTTTTTTTTTTTTTTTTTTTTTTTTTTTTTTTTTTTGCTTACTTTCTACAATTTTTCATCCGATTCCGTTTTTTGTTTTTCTTTTTCTTGTTAATCTATATAAACTTTTATAGTTAAACTCTAATTGCTCTAATTAGAAAAAACCCATACACTATTTTCACATTTTTTTAGCTTATCCCGTGATAATTGTTAATTTAAGGGCCATTCGGCCGTATAAATGTAATCCGCTTCCCGTAATTTCCAAAGCAGCAAAATTGAGATCTTTACATCCGAAGCCGAATCTCGGTTTCTTCATTTAAGCACCCGTACATCCTCTATGATTACATAATAGCTTATCTAATCGTAATATTACATAATAAATTATATAATCATCAATCAAAAAAGATCCGTACAGCTTTTTAAAAATCTATTTTATTTCTTTTTTAACGCCAAACAAAAAAAAAAGAAATAAGTTTCTTTGTGGTCTTCTCTCAGTACTCTTTTTTATTCTTCTGTTAATTGCTTGGTGATAATACAATACTTAACACATCTTATCTTATATAACTTATTACAACTTATTACAACATTCCCTTATATTGCATTATATCACGACTCACCGAATCATTATTATCTTGATTGAATCAACTTATCTATATCATCAAACTAGTCATTTTGATTGGAAGTTACACATGATTATCTTCACCATATTAATCAAATATCAAAATGCTGGATTCCATAATTATAATACCGGATGATTATGTACAAGATCGTTCTAAATTCCCATCATTAGTTGAATTAGCTACTAAAAAATGTATTCAACACGTAACAAGATTAACTGATATTGGTTCAACACCATTTCATTTAATTAAACCAATATTACGTAGAATGAATTCAAAACAATTAGATACAATTGAATCAACTAGTCCATCTTTATTACCCGATTCTGATTGTCTTTGGTCAAAATTAATTGAAAAAGATTTTCCTGATCGACCATTATATAATAAATCATCAAGTATAAAAAATTCAATAATGCCTAATAAATCATTATATTTTCAATATTTAAAGGATAGAGATGAATTTAGAAAAGATTCTGCTGAACGATTAAGAAATGTTACTGAAAAATTAAAATTACAAAAACTGGCTAATTCAATAATTTCAGTTCCTCAATTATTAAAAGATCCAACCGTTCGTAAAACTAGATATTCTTCTTCAAATAGTTATAATCGTCAATATTCAAATCCTCAAAGAAATTCTATTTTGAATAAAGCTAAAAGAGATATTCAACATCGTTCAGTTATGTTTAAAAATTCAAATAATCCTATAAATAAAAGATTTGATCCTTATGATGCTTTCAAATATAAAGATTTGAAATTGAGTGTCAATCATCAAAAGCCGAGAGATCGTCCTACTCTATCAAAAACTCCTTCATCTCCTTCTCATAGACCGTATCCAGTCTCTCCTACAAAATCTCTACCACGTTCAACGTCTTGGTCATTACCATCACAGTCACAACCACAACCGCAACCACAACCACAACCAGTACAGTCAGTACAGTCAGTACAACCAGTACAATCAGAAAAGTCAGAGAAGTCAGAGAAGTCAGATTCAGTACAAAGAGTACAGTCAGAATCAACAGAACCCCCTATCAAACGACGTAAAACTCAACCATCAATTTTTCTAAACGCAAGGAATAGACGTAAACCGCCAACTCCCAAAAGAGCACCACCCAAAACTGAAACCAAAGAACAAACAAGAAAAATAACTCCAATAAAATCATCTATTTTCAGTTAATTACTGTATCATTACTGTATTATTACTATATCATTACTATATTGTATCTATTATTTATTTTACGAATCTTTACGAAGTATATATTCATTACACGTTAAATTTTTTTTTTTTTTTTCTTCCTAAGTTTTTCTAATTTTTTTTAGTAATCGACCACTGGAACTATCATTTAAATTTTTTGTATACCCTTCAACATTAGTTTTCTTTGATTTATCTTCTTGATCATTATCAAATAATGATCTTTTTCTCAGTTCATTACCCAATAATAAAGTTTGCTTATAAGATTTAATTCTTAATCTACCATTAATTAAAGAACTTTCTGAATTTTGAATTAATGCATGTTTCCCCTTATTAAAAGGTAATCCCAATGTACTCAATAAAGTTAAAATTTCCGTATAATTTCTAACTTGTAATGGTTGATTTGCACCACTTGAAATTAATAATCCTCTTTCTCTTGATGCTCTAATTAATTGTAATACATTACTAAACCAATTCTTTCTTAATTGAGTTGCACTAGTAGTCAATGTATTTGATCCACCATTAGTATTATTATCAATTGAATATCCAGAATTACCAGATATTACTCCATTATAATTGATTTCAAATTTAATACCTTTTTCAACGGCACTACCAACCGATTTATGTTTTAAAAAAAATGGTAAACGAGAATTTAAATTGAAAGATATGATATCAATATCTAAATTTGATATTGATAATTGGAAAGCTTTTTCAGTAGTTGGTTGAATTGAAATTAAATCAAATAATGAATTTACTTTAGAAAGGGTTTGAACTCTTGATGGTTCACTTATAATAAGAGTTAATCGAGTAAATATTTGTAATTGAGGGAATTTTGACTTGGGGAATGTCAGTTCAAGTAATTTTACCGATATTGGATTGATTTGATTAGGATTATTTATTGGTATTTTAACCGTTTCGTTAATGGTAAAATTAATCGCTAGCCTTGTATACCCAAAGTTATACAAGGTAGTTATGGTATTGAAAAGATTGGTGAGTTGAGTCGCGGTCGGCTTGGTGGTATAGTTACTGACCGGCCACGCCACATTCAAGTCGTATAACATTGTTTAATGAAGTATTTACCCGCTGTTGTTGATTTAGAAAACTTTTATAGTATTCTGCTTCTGCTTAAATTTTTTTTTAATGATGATGATGGATCAGAGAGGTGTACGGATTGTTTGTTTGCGACTGACTGTTAAAAAAAAAAGAAAGATAAACAGAGAGATCACGTACTGATGACAAATGTTTAACTCCACCAAAAAATTAGAAATCCATAGAAGGTTGCAAATTATTCTTTACCATTACAATTTTGCCACTGGTTTCGAGTATTTAAACCACATGATTTGTCTATGTATATGAAGAACTCGATTTTGAATAAGTAAAACCCAATATGACGTCTCCATCACATACGGCCCACGCCACCAACCTATTTCTTAGAGATCAAACTGCCGCTGCCAAAGAACATGAACAAGAACAAGGAGTAATGAATTTGGGAGAGCATTGTCATAAGTGCCAACAGCTTGACTTCTTACCATTTCGATGTGAATACTGTGACTTTACATATTGTTCCCAGCATCGAACGTTGGATAGTCATGGATGCAGTGGGCAAAAAAAATTCGAACAAGGAATCAAGCATACGAGTAATGATGGAAGACCCACTGCTCAATCATTATTCCCAGATAGAAGTAAGGATAAAGCACGGATCAATGAACTAATTAAAAATTCCAAACCGGCACCAACCACGATACTAGAAAAACAATTTCGAGTTGGGGATATTGCCAAAACTACCCCTAATGCCTTTAATAAATTTACAAAATTTTTAAATTTACAAACTATGAAGAAGAATACTAAATCGAATTCAACCATTAGTAAATTATTTAATAAGAAGACCAGTTCGAATTCCAGTACTAATAAGATCATTGAGATGTCCAAGTTGAAGAAACTTTCCAAGGGGGATATTAAAGTTAATACTAGTGATCGTTTATATATCTGGTGTTTATACGTTGATGGCAATGAAGAAGAGGTCAGTAACATTGACATGGAAAAGGATAAACATCCAGTATATATATCGAATAAGTGGCCTGTGGGCAGAGCATTGGATAGTATAGCTGATGTACTAAGAATCAAGAATTATAATAATAGTACTTTAGAATCAAATGAACGATTGAATATCTTCATGTACGAAGATGATCATTCGAGATTGATTGAAAATAACGAACGAACCAATAAAGCGTTCAAGAATGGCGACATGATTTACTTGGTCAAGGGCAGTCTAAAATAAACTTCTGTCTTATTTCATATCTAATGTCTTATTTCAGTACATAATTCATATCTAATGTGATAGAAAGCATATATCGTATTAATATACTTTAATCGTCAATGTATACATTCTCCTGTAAAAACTCATTTGTACCCTTTTGTTTTTGTTCCCGTTTTTCTGTTTCTTTTTTTTTTTTTTTTTTT
>JAJMOB010000004.1:551091-569935 GCA_030444945.1 Hyphopichia fennica | reverse complement strand
GTTCCCGATCACTCATTGATTTACATCCGGAACAAGTCTTACCTCTTACCAACTTAACAATTGCAAACCTACTTTTGACTCATATCTATCTTCAATGTCCTCACTCCGCATATATATGGAGTGATCTTCACATAAGACAAGATATAGCAACACCTCCTATTCGACAATGGTCCATTTTCATAGCACCTCCATCATACACAGACAATCAAACCAATCTCATCAACCGATACCATTTTTTATTAGGAAAACTCAACCAATATCGACGATCTCTCCAGCAGGATCAGCGTCTGACTCCTGCTTTGAGTTCTAGCGAAACAAAACAATTGGTATCCTATTATCTATCTCGAAACAAAATCTAATTCATAAATTAGACTAACTTGTATCCATCTCTACATTCATTCTCTTCTTCAACTAGGAGGTTTTCAGTGAGACTAAACTCTCATTGCTTCCCCCTACATTATCAAAAGTATATATCTTATAGTCTTTATTGTTATTAAATATATATTCTAAGATTTTCGTGAAAAAAACATAACATTCTAAGGTTTTCGTGAAAAAAAAAAAACAGACTGTTTCATTTCCTATAAGTATATCTTTTTCTAAAGAAAAAAAAACAAATCGAGGTTCAAATGATTGAAGATAGAAAGAAAAGAATAAGGAGAATTTTCCCTTCACTGTCTACAACAGAAGAAAACAAAATGCAGAAATGTTCAGGTAAGACTGCAAAATCGGAACTTTTCCGGAATTTTCTATAAAATTTGTTATATTTTTGCAAAATTACTACAACTGAAGGAATTGAGAAACATTTTAAACTATGGTATTAGCAAGACTATTAGGTGACTTATTAGTTAAATTAAGTCTAAATAGGTAGTTTACATGCCTCCTTTTGGTACGTTGCCAATTTTCGTGTACGCTCTCAAAGATTTTTTATGAAGCTCCTTTCGGTCTAACCAACCCTGGATACTCCTCTCCATACACATCTCATACCTAAAAAAGTCAAAGTTAAGTACGTCTCCCCAATTACATGTCGATAAATACTTTCTTGAGCTGAATTATAGCTATATCTACTGTCCCATTTCGCAGCTTGAGATTTTCAACTTTTTTTAGTAGGTGTTTTTTTCACCGCACTTGAGATCTAGAAATCTTTTTTTTTTTTTTTTTTTTTTTTTTTTCAAATTTTCAACTTCTCTTGAATAATTCAAGTATATAGTCACATCAAACAATACAGAATGATCATACTGGCTAGGCCGTTAAGGCTACTAGGCCTGTATTCATCCAAGAAGCTTTGTAAATCATTGCTTCACTCATCTGCTGTATGTCATGAATTGGCTTTAAATACAGTTCCTCCAATCCGTACTAAAAATATTGGGATCATAGCTCATATTGACGCCGGTAAAACCACAACAACGGAAAGAATGTTATATTATAGTGGTAAAATAAAACGTATAGGAAATGTCGATGAAGGTGATACCGTCACCGATTATTTACCAAGTGAAAGGGAAAGAGGGATCACAATTCAACTGGCAGCTATTTCAATTCCTTGGAATAATCATAAAATCAATATAATCGATACGCCAGGTCATGCTGACTTTACATTTGAAGTGATACGGTCATTAAGAGTTCTAGATGGTGTTGTAACCATTTTAGATGGTGTGGCAGGGGTTGAAGCACAAACCGAAAAAGTTTGGAAACAAGCTAATGCATTAGGTATCCCCAAAATTGCATATGTTAATAAAATGGATAGAGCTGGTGCAGGTTTTAGTAGAACAGTTAAAGAAATTATTCAAAAATTACAAACACGAGTTGTTTTATGTAATGTTCCTTATTTTGAAAATGTTCAAGGTAATGAAAATCAATTCTCGGGGGTTATTGATATAATTCATAAGAAATTATTAAAATGGGAACCTACTGAAGATGTCAATGGTAATAAAATTACCGTAATTGATATTGAATCCGAATCTGAAAAATATCCTGATATTTTTGAAATCATTAGTAAAAGTAGAATGTCGATGATTGAAACATTAGCAGAATTCGATGATTCGTTTATTGATGCGCTCGAAGAATGTGAAGAAGATCCAATAAAATTTGACACTAAATTATTAATTAAAACAATTAAAAAAACTACAATTGAAAATTTTGTTACTCCAGTTTATTGCGGATCATCATTTAAAAACATTGGAGTTCAACCACTCATGGATGCAATTATTCAATTTTTACCATCGCCACTTGAAATTCAAATCCCAGAAATCTCATCGAATAAAAAAACCAAAAGGTCTAAAAGTAAGAAGGATAACCAAACGCAAGAAGAAGTTTCTGTTCCATGCAATTGGGATTCCAACAGAGGTTTAATCATTAATAATAATAAAAATCTAACAGTTGCGTTGGCGTTCAAAGTAATGACTCATGCAACCAGAGGTGTAATGACATTCTTTAGAGTTTATAGTGGTAAGCTTCATTCGAATACTACAGTTATAAATACCAGGACTGGTAAAAAATTGAACGTTAAAAAATTATTGTTAATGCATGGAGATTCACCAGAGCCAGTTAGTTATATTGATTCAGGAAGCATTGGAGTTATTCTAGGATTAGAAGACGAATTAATGACCGGTGACACATTAGTATCCCATGGTGCAATGAATGGGAAACTGTTTAATGATTTAGAATCAAGTTTAAGAATGCTACCAATTGATATTCCACCACCATTGTTCAATTCATCTTTGGAACCTTTAACAGCTGGTGACAGTAGACATATGGCTCAGTGTATGAAAATTTTACAAAGAGAAGATCCATCATTGGAAGTCACTATAGATGAAGACATGGGTCAAACAATTATAAGCGGAATGGGTGAGTTACATTTGGAAATTGTCAAAGAGAGATTGGTTAAGGACATGAAAGCAAACGTTAGATTGAGAGATGTCGCGGTTAGTTATAAAGAAACTGTTGCAAAACCAACTTCAAAGACTTTCACCTTAGTATCGAATGAAGACTCAAATATTAAAATTGAAATTCAATTAGAACAATTCGAAGGTAATGCAGAAGAATCTAGTTATGCAGCAGAAGATGGTGCAAATATTTTGAAACAAGAAAACAATATCATTATAATTGAGCCTGATGCTACCCCTAAATATATGTATCAAGCCATTGAAGAAAGAAGATGGAAACTTGACTATTCTTTAGATATACTACAAGATAGTGTAATTCACGGATGCTCAACTGCATTACAAATAGGTGGACCTATTTTAGGATTTCCTTTACATTCAACTGTTGTTAGAATTAAAAATTGGGATTTCCCAATAGATAATAAAAGCTTTCAACCGGGTGCTTTATTGGAAATTGGACGTCGTTGTGTTAGAGATAATATTAATGAAATGTATGAAAATGATAAAACTTCATTTACAGTATTAGAGCCATATATGGCAACCAAGGTTTATGTTGGATCAGAAAATGTTGGTGAAGTTACTCATGACTTAACTCAAAAGTGTCAAGCTGTAATTTCATCTATTGAAGATGAAAGTGATGAAAATCTTGATGTTCTTACATGGGCAAACGAAGAAGCCGAAAGAGTTTATTTACCACCTGATTATACATTACAAAAATCAGGTTACTCTCAATCAGATATTGAAAATAAAAAGGTCATCCTTGCTGAAACTCCATTAAGGGAAATGATTGGTTACTTATCAAGATTAAGATCAATTACTCAAGGTAGAGCTGTGTTTGATATGACCTATCTTGGAATGAGACGAACTGGTAGAGATCGCCTAGCTGCTATTTCTAATGAAATCAGTATTATGTGATCCATCGTCAATCTAATGTATATAGTAAATTATTTGTAAATAGTCGTAAGTAGTAAAGTAATTACTTGTCAACAAATTCACGTGTAGTTTAACTGAAAGATCGTGTACTTAAATTCACAACAGCAAAATTTTGTGATCGCGGGTCAACAAAAAAAAAAAAAAAAAGAATTGAAATCTCAAATGGAGACTTTTTTTTACTGATTTTGTATGACACCCCAACCCCACGCTGTTCACAACAACTTTGGTAAATTGATTCAGCTACTTTGCAAATTGGGATATTACATCAAACATGTCAGATAATCAATTGCCTCCGCCAAATTTGGATACCGATGAAAGTATCTCACCACATTCATCGTCTTCTTCATTTGTACCAATTGAAGAACATCACATTCAAGATGCAATTCAGGTTATCGATGAATCAAAATCATTTAATTCAAATTTATTAGACTATATTTCAAAATCAACCCCATCATCAATCAATGATAAGAAATATCATGTTATTTCAGTTTTTGGATCTCAATCAACTGGTAAATCAACATTATTAAATAAATTATTCAATACAAACTTTGATGTAATGGATGAGACAAGACGCCAACAAACCACAAAAGGGATTTGGATGGCTTATTCTCCAAATGTCAATAGTTCTAAGCAATTGAAATCACAAGATGAAAATATATTTGTAATGGATGTTGAAGGTACTGATGGTAGAGAAAGAGGTGAGGATCAAGATTTTGAAAGAAAAGCAGCATTATTTGCATTATCAACTTCAGAAATTTTAATTATTAATGTATGGGAAACTCAAATTGGTTTATACCAAGGTGCCAACATGGGATTGTTGAAAACGGTATTTGAGGTTAATTTAACATTATTCGGTAAAACTAAGTTGAACGAATCAAATAATCATAAAGTTCTATTACTTTTTGTTATTAGAGATCATATTGGTGTTACACCGAAAGAAAATTTAGCAACTACAGTGACTCAAGACTTAATTAATATGTGGGAAAGTTTAAATAAACCAAATGAATTAAGTCATTTACAATTTCAAGACTTCTTTGACCTTTCATTTCATACCTTGAGCCATAAAGTCTTACAACCAGAGAAATTTATTGAAGATGTTAAATTGTTAGGTGATCGAGTAATTAACCCAAAAAATTCTGACTACTTATTCAAACCACAATATCATCATGATATTCCTATTGATGGTTGGACAATGTATGCTGAAAGTTGTTGGGATCAAATTGATCATAATAAGGATTTAGATTTACCAACTCAACAAATATTGGTTGCTAAATTCAAATGTGATGAAATTTTGAGTAATGTGTATGAAGAATTTTTATTGAAATTTAATGAGCAACATTTAGCCAAGATTCCTACTGCTAATACCAATGAAGAAATTGATTATGAAGATTTAGGATTATCTTTCATTGATTTACGTAATGATGTTTTAGAAAACTATGATATATCAGCATCAAGATATAATCAATCGATCTACGAACAAAAGAGAAGTACTTTAAGTGGTAAATTGAATGATAAATTCAGAGAAATATTTGAAGCGTATGCAGAATATTTACTCGCACAAACTATTAAAAGAGTGACTACAACCTTGAATTCTGGGAAGAAAAGTTTACCGGGTAAGAATTTCAAAGAAGGTATTAGTAATTTATCTTATCAAATTACTCAAGATTTTCAAAAGAAATTGGGATATTTATCTTTGGCAGGAGAATTAGAAGCTAAGCAATATGAGACTAAATTGAACAAGCAAGTTGAAGAGTTGGTTAGTAAGCAACAATTGGTTGAATTGAATAATACCATCAATAAATCTATTAAAAAGGTGAATAATGGATTAGTCAAGACAATTACATTTGAATTGGGAGATTTAAAGGAAGATACCTGGGATTCAATTTTGAATAGGTTTAAAGTATTAAGTAATGAAGCTTTAACTAAATATAAAATTGATGATGAATATGATTTTGGATTAGGTACTAGTATTAAGACCAATAAATTAGCTATTGAATCATTTAAATTCAAGAGTTGGATTAATTTTTATGAATTAATTCATAAATATATACTGAAAGATAGTTTGATTAATATTTTACAAGATAGATTTGATGATAAATTTAGATATGATGATACTGGATTACCTAAATTATATCAAAATACAAGTGAATTAGAAGGAAGTTTTGAAAATGCCAAAAATTATTCATTGAAAGTAATACCAATATTAACCAATGCTAAATTAAGTACTGGAGAAGAAATAATACCCGATTATGATATTTTCAACAAATACTTGAAACAAAAATATGCCAATATTTCTTTAGTGGAAGAAGAAGAACAAGAAGCACAAATCATTGATAGTGATAGTGATGATGAAGAAGAAGGTGAAGATGATCAAGATAAATTTAGTATTATTATCAATGAAGGAGACAAGCAAATTGTTTTAACCAAATTCAAAAGAGAAGTTGATGCAAAATTTGTTGAAACCAAGAGATCTATTATTCAACACGTTACACAAATTCCATATTATATTTATTTAATAATATTGGTGTTGGGATGGAATGAATTCATGGCTATCTTACGCAATCCGCTATTTTTTACATTACTATTGATTCTTGGAGCCGGTGTTTATGCCATGTATCAATTGAATTTATTGAAACCAGCCATGGTTGTGGGACAAAGAATGATTGATGAAGCACTTGAAATTGGTAAACAAAAATTAAAAGAGTTAATTATTGATGATCCCGAGCAACAAGGCCACAACTTGAACAAAATAAGAGGTAAGACCACTACAGAAGACATCGAATTGGATGATTTAAGTAAGTAATTTAGTAGTAAGTAGTAATTCAAGTTCAAGTAGTATTAGTGTATTAGTGTATTAGTGTAACAGCCAAAAAAAAAAGAAAAAACACACCCACACACCCAAACAATGGGTACCACCTTAAATTAAATGTAACCGTGAGACATAATGTAACAAGAGTAACTTATCTTTTTCCGCTAACAAGTAAAATAACTAAATAGTGCCACTTTAATTTAATATTCCATTCTTTGTTGTATTTCGTTAATTCCTTCACTGTACCATCTGAATCTTGATCTTATTTAAAAGAATACAGTACAAATTAGGTGGGTGGGGGTAGTCCTTTTCAGTTTTACTTTGTTGTTACTGCGACTGTTACTCAAAAGCCAAAAGCAAAAAAAAAAAAAAAGAGATTACTACGTTACGATAATTCAACCATAATACAATTACATACCTTTTTGTTTTTCCTTTTTATCTATTTATCTATTTATTCTACTATATGTTCGATTTTATTTAAAACTACTCTATCCCTTTCCATTTCTTTCATTTTTCATCTTCATCTTCGTTTTCATCTTCATCTTCATTTTCATTTTTAAGCTTTTTTTTGGCCCTGTTCTCATCTGATATTGCATGATGACTACTTTACTGTCACCAAATCCAATTAGTACTCCTAATCCAATATCCAATGATCCTAATATGGATCCTAGTATAATAAAAAATGTCATAAGTATAGATGATCATTTAGCTGTTGATTCTGATTTGGGTGGAGTATCATCATCTCCTAATGATTCGGTTAATTCGATCGATTTTAATCTTAATCATAACGTAAATGAAATGATTAACTTATTTAATCAAAATATTACTTCTTCTAATTTAAATTATCATTCTAATCATTACCTCAAGTCATTTAATGAAGCTTTAAATGATAATTCAAATATAACTATGCTACCCAATTATAATATTCAACCCACTGGTGAAGAAATGGGTGATTTTTTAGTTATAGATGTTGGTGGATCAACTTTAAGAGTAGCAGTGATATCTATTGATCCACCCACAACTTCCTCTTCAACAGATAGATCTGGTAGAATTCATTCTATTATAGAACAAAAATGGGATATTGCTGATTCTTTTAAAGTTATTGATTTAAATTTCTTTAAATGGATTGGTTCAAAAATTAATGATACCCTTTCTAAACAAAATGTTTTATCATTATCTTCAATCATTAATACCGGTATAACTTGGTCATTTCCTTTAACAACAACCGCTCATAATAATGGTCGTATCAATTTTGTGGCTAAAGGTTATACTATATCTCCAGAAGTTTATGATCATGATTTAAAAGAAATTTTGGAAAATTGTATGCATACTAACTTTAACTTGAATATAAATGTTAAAGTTATTGTTAATGATTCTTTAGCTGTTTATGCTGCTGGTACATTTATTGATAAATATACTAAATTAGCTATGGTTTTAGGTACTGGATTTAATATGTGTTGTTCATTACCAACAAATAAAATTCATAATTCAAAAAAAATTAATGATCAATCATCAGTATTATTAAATACTGAATTATCACTTTTTGGTCATTCTTTACTAAATGGTATTTCAAATAAATATGATGAAATCATAGATTCAAGATTTAAATACTCCTTAGATAATTTGCATTTTAAACCTCATATGTCAACTGATCCAATTTTAAATACTTTATTTCAACCTCTGGAATTAATGACTAGTGGTAGATATTTACCAGAATTAACAAGATTAATGTTAATTGAATTAATTGAATCAAAAGAAATTTTTAATAATCAAAATAATTTTTCATTAATTTATAAAGAATATATTGGTTTTACTGGTGAATTAATGTGTTTAATTTCTGAAACTAATGATTTTGAATTAATTAGATCTAAAATATCTTCAACTTATAATTGGTCAAGTATAAATAATGATGATATAATTCAATTAAAAAAATTGGTCGATTGTGTTATTAAAAGAGCTGCATTTATTGTCGCAACTTCCATCATCTCATTTATAAAATTATTTGAAGATCATCATGAACATGATAATAATCAAAAATTAATTAAAATTGGTTATGTTGGTTCAGTATTATTATATTTTCATTCTTATCGTGATTTAATTTTGAAATTTGTTAATAATAGTGATGAAATTAAAAAATTAAATTTACAAATTGATTTTAAATGGGTTGAAAATAGTTCAATCGTTGGTGCCGCTATTGGTGCTGCTTTTTATAATGATCTTAGTTAAATAATATAATAGATTAATTTAGAGCCTGGAGGCTCTTTTAAAAAAAATAACTGTAATGTAGTGGATATCCCATAGATATACTCCTTAGATACTATTAGCAGTGTCTTGTACATTCAAACTTGAGCACTTTCTCTTTCTAATGAAGGTTTATGGTTTCCTACAAATACACTGACGATCTTTAAGTTCAAATTAAATTAGTATTTATATACATCTATGTATCCTAGTTAACGGACATTCAATCATAATTTTGCTTTTAATCCAGCAGCTGCATGATCACAAACTACTAAAACATTTTGATGGTCTTGTAAATACAGCGAAGGATAATTTGGATCATTTTTCGTTCCCCAAATAGTTTTATCCAAAGCGAATTTTTTCAGTTCTCCCAAGACAATAATGACAACTTCATCTGAATTATCCAAGATAGTACTAATACCAACCGATAAAGCAAACTTTGGAACTTTTGATTCATCATTATCAAAGAATCTAGAATTAGCTTTGATAGTTGATCCAACTAAACTAACTTTACGTGTTTTAGAATCTCTTGTACTACCAGCTTCATTGAATGCAAGATGACCTTCAGGTCCTAACCCACCCATAAATAGATTGATTCTACCAAATGATTTGATTTTGGCTTCATAATTCTTACATTCGGCTTCGACATCTTTTGCCAATCCATTTAAAATGTTTATATTTTGTCGAGGGATATCAATATGATTGAAAAACTTATCGTACATAAAGTAATGATAAGATTGATTATGAGATGGAGATAACCCAATGTATTCATCCATGTTAAAAGTTATGACATTTTGAAAAGACACTTTACCCAAACGATATGCTTCAATCAACTTAGCATAAACTCCCTCTGGTGATGATCCAGTTGGTAAACCCAAGACGAAGGGCTTGGAAGGAGTTGGACTGAATGAATTGATTTTATTGATTATATGATTGGCAAGGTAGTCTGATGCATCGTCAGCTTTGGTGAAAATAGCTTGTTTCATGATAGTTAAAGGGGGATTGTGTAATGTAAGATAATAATTGAATATTGTTTAAGTAATGAATATGTGGTACATATATATAAACTGAATATTTGAATCGTATCTGATGATCATCATCATACCCCAAAGAGTTGCCAATGTAACATCATTCCCAATGTAACATGATTTCTCCCTTTTTGCAGTTTTATGTCTTTGTTTGCAGGTTGCCCCCATTCAGCTTATCTATTGCAACGTTAAAATCAATAAATGCGACACTATTGTTATAGTGAAATAATTGCGGAAAAAAAGGGCTAAACGTGAATGAGTGTATGATGATCATCTGTGGTATTTTAATTTGTCATTAAATTTTTCATATATAGTTAATACTTATCCATAGTCTTCCATTTCAACTTCCTCCTTTTTTTTTTATTAAGAGTAATTCAAAATGTCATTTACAAAATTTACAAATACTCATCTTTGTGATAACGGAGTCCTTTACCACAACACCGACCTTTATGTGGATAACGAAAAGGGTATTATAATAGATCCAATCAATATTTCTGATGAAGCCGATATTGAAGTTATTGATCTACACGGTAATATACTAGCACCGGGGTTCATTGACATTCAAAATAATGGTATTTATGGGTTGAATTTTTCATCACTTAATGGTAAATCAGATGCATCAGAGGTTAATCATTTCAAAAATTTTTATAAGGATGTTATGAATAAATATTTGAAAAGTGGTGTTACTTCTATTTGTCCAACAGTAACGTCAAATTTCCCAGAAGTTTATGAAAAAGTATTACCAATCTATCATGAATCAAGAACTAAAGAACATTGTGATTCATTAGGTGCTCATATTGAAGGTCCATTTATCAATATCAAAAAGAAGGGATGTCATCCTCCAGAAACTTTTGTTGATGCTAAAGATCAACATAAACTTGAAGATGTTTATGGGGATGATAATTTACTTGATAATGTAACCATACTTACTGCTGCGCCAGAAATTCCTGGAATTCTAGAATTAATACCCAAAATCAAGTCTAAAAATATTGTATTCTCAATTGGTCATACTACAAGTGATTATCAAACGGGGTTAAAGGCTATTGATCAAGGAGCAACAATGATAACTCACTTATATAATGCCATGCCACAACCTCATCATAGAGATGCCGGGGTTGTTGGATTAATAACCACTCCAATCCCAAATGAAACTCCATATTTTGGTTTAATCAGTGATGGAGTTCATGTTGATCCATCAATGGTTACTATTGCATATCGTTCTAATCCTGAAAAATGTATACTTGTCACTGATGCAATGCATTTGATTGGATTACCAGATGGTACCTATAAATGGGATGAACAACAAATTACCAAAAGAGGTCCAACATTATATTTAAAGGGAACTAAAACTTTAGCAGGAGCTGCCACTACATTACCTCAATGTGTAAGAAATTTAATGAAATGGGCAAATATTCCTTTGGAAAAAGCTGTGAAAACCGTCACCAATAACCCTTCTGTCTCAATTGGTAAACAAAATTCAAAAGGTTTTTTAAATGAAGGTTGTGATGCTGATTTGGTCGTTTTAGATGAGCATGGATTCGTTAAAAAGATTTATAAATTAGGTAAACTGGTGAGACCTATCGATGAAGACCAACCAGGTAAGTTGGTGGCTGCCTTATAAGCTCAATACATATGTAATATCTAATACAAAGCGTATATTCTATCTTTGATTTGTAAAACTTGTATGGTTGTAAAACTTGTATGGTTGTAAAATTTGTGAAAAAAAACATCCACACACCAGAGCACAATAAAAAATACACAAAAGCAAGTAGAGAAAACAGACAGACAAACCCCGAATATCGAAATTGCTCTTAAGATCAATTATCAATTACATCAACCAAGTCTTCTTTTTCTTCTTAGTCTATCTGGTTAATATATATCTAAGATAATTATTATAGTCATGTTACGCCTAAGGATTGAATCCACAACATTAAGGCGTTATGCCACTTCATCCCATATGGATCATCATTCAAAGCATAATTTAAAACCCTGGCCCAAGAAGACAAGTCCATTACCACATGAATTATATACATCTTTACCACATTATAGAGATCCAAATTATCAAAAGAATTTAAAATCAGTATATCAAAAATATGTTAAGATATATCATCCTGATTTATCACAAAATAATATTATATTAAATGATCAAAATCAACCACTTACCACTGAAGAGAAACGTAAAAGATTTGATCATATTCAACAAGCGTATGATATTTTGAAAAAGCCAAATTATCAAACTCCATATGAAATTAAAAATGATGCTTATAAGGCATATAAAGCATCAAATCCATATCATCATAAGATGTATGAAAGAAGTGATAAATTCTATCAAGCAGGAACATGGGAAGATTATTATGAATTAAGATTTGGTAGAAAACCACCAACTCAAGAAGAAATTGATCAAAACAAATTTAAAATATTAATTGGAGTCATATTAGTAATGTCACTAACTACTGGACTACAAGTAATGTTGGCAATTGATAAGACGAATCAGCATCATAATCAAACTGCAATTATGAATCTACAAGCTTTAAAAGATATGAATGATAGTTATGAAAATTATGATGAAGGATCAACAAGATTACAAAGAATGAAACGATTTTTATTATGGAGAAGACTGGGGATTATAAATAAAGAAGAACAATTAGAAGAAATTGATGATGATAGATTGAATGAATTGAAATTGGAAGAAGAAAGAATCTTGAAGGATTACGCTAAGAAGAGATTACTAGTTGATCATGGGGTTGAAATATAGATCACTATTAGTATAGTATAATTTACTCTAGATTGATACATATATATGGCATACAGTTTTGTATGGTATACAACTGTAGGATCATAAAATATCAACAATGCAAATGAATTATGATTACATTTAGAGTTGAGAGATCATGTAGAGTTTATATTTGGTTCTTATCTAACATCTTATGATTGTAAATAAGGGGTTAAAAGGAATTAATTATTGTGTAACAAAACAAAGATAAAAAAAAAGCTATGCTCACAAAATTTCTACACCGAAAATTTTCATTTAAAATCAGCGATTGAGAATGGTATGAGAGCAGTTGATCAATAATTGATTAATAAGTGATTAATAAGTGATTAATTTACTGATTAATTCACTAGTTTACTGATTAATTTACAAAGATGGATTTCATGAAACCAGAAACCGTGCTTGACTTAAATAATATACGTCAAGCACTTGTACGAATGGAAGATACTATAGTATTTGATTTAATTGAAAGATCACAATTTTATCTGTCACCATCTGTTTATTTACCAAATAAATTTGAATTTGGAGATTTTAAAGGACTGTTTTTAGAATGGTTATTATTACAAGTTGAACAAACTCATTCACAAGTTAGAAGATATGAAGCACCAGATGAAACTCCATTTTTCCCTAATAATTTAAAACCATCAATTTTACCATCATTAAAATATCCAAAAATTTTAGCAAATTATTCTGATGATATTAATGTTAATGATGAAATTTTAAAATTTTATGTTGATCAAATAGTTCCTACTGTTAGTTGTAAAGATGGAGAACAAGAAGAAAATAGTGGATCGGTTGGATGTTGTGATGTTGAATGTTTACAAGCCCTTCTGAGAAGAATTCATTTTGGTAAATTTGTTGCTGAAGCCAAATATCAAGGTGATAAAGAATTATATAAAAAATTAATTAAAAATAAAGATATTAAAGGTATTGAAGAATCAATTACTAATTCAGTAGTTGAAGCTAAAATTTTAGAAAGATTGGTTATAAAAGGTGAAAATTATGGTATTGATCCAACATTAAAATATAGTCAAAATCCTCAGAGTAAAATTGATCCAAAATTAATTGCAAGATTATATAAGGATTATGTTATACCATTAACTAAAAAAGTTGAAGTAGATTATTTATTAAGAAGATTAGAAGATGATTCGTAGTATTACGTTACATAAGTTCAATATATGTGTATGCGTGGATGAATGGGTGAAACATGTGGTATATCATGTTAGTAGCACTACTAGGTAGAGTAGTAATAGTAGTATACTACACGTTGATTGTAAACGTGGTAAATAGAATTTGCAGTATCTTAAGCCCATGTGTCTGTTTTATTGGAGTGCGCGGTTTAACTGTTTTATAAACTTGTTTTACAGCCATTTTATGAACATTTCCAACTTACCAACCAATAACTTTACAAAGATCCATTAACTCAATGGCTTGTGATAATGGACCACATTGTATGTCTATAGTAAGTTAATGGTATGTGCCCCCCTTCCATTGAAGTTGATAGCGTATCTTTTCTTTTCTTATTTAAGTTTTCGTACCGTTACACTTCCATTCTTAGCTTTCATCTTAGTCTCGTGTACCCATTTTTGGTGAAATTCTATATTTCAATTCATCTCGTGGGTCCATAAATGTTTATATTTATAGTTTATATATATATATGTATATATATATATGAATATATCACATTTCTCTGTTTTCTTCTTTTTCTTTTC
Organism: Hyphopichia fennica; assembly: GCA_030444945.1. Taxonomy (NCBI): domain Eukaryota; kingdom Fungi; phylum Ascomycota; class Pichiomycetes; order Serinales; family Debaryomycetaceae; genus Hyphopichia; species Hyphopichia fennica. The sequence goes on along the minus strand of JAJMOB010000004.1, from coordinate 555,569 downwards.
TGGTTAAGCTGTTCTTGTTCAACAATCATGGCTTTTTCCGATATTGTTATTGATCAACCTTTAGATTTCTCTAAACTTTGTATAGGTACTTCAATTACCTTATTTGCAGCTCTTTTAGTTCTGTCTCGTTTGAATGATAATTTAAGACTGTTATTAGTTTTTGCTTGGGCATGTTTTATAAAACCAATATTCTCAAAAGTTAAAACTTCAAAACCTCATGAACAACAACAATCATTAGAAAATTTTTATAAAAATCAAGCTCATATTTATGATACTACTCGTGAAATCTTATTAAAGGGTAGAAAAGAATGTTTAAAATTAGCATTTTCTCATTTACCAATTAAAAAAGATTTAGTTTGGGTTGATATTGGTGGTGGTACTGGTAAAAATATTGAATATATGAATGAAATTGCTTCAATTTCAAAATATTTTAAAACAGTTTATTTAATTGATTTATCTCCTTCTCTTTGTGAAATTGCTCGTAATAGATTTGGTAATGATAAATCATTTGCCAATGTCATTGTTAAAGTTGCCGATGCCGCTGATTTTAAAATTGATTATCCAAAAGCAGATTTAATTACCTTTTCATATTCTTTATCAATGATTCCAACTTTTAATTCAACAATTGATCACGCCGTTGATCTATTAAGTAAATCTGGTATAATTGCTTGTGTTGATTTTGGTGTTCAATCTTCTGATACTTATATGGGTAGAATTAATACCGTTGGTGGTTTGGTTGGTAGAAATATTCCTTGGATCTTAAGAAATTTTTGGAGAATATGGTTTGAAGCCGATAAAGTATTTTTAGATAGTTCAAGAAGAAATTATTTGGAATATAGATTTGGTACCATTAAATCTCTTAATACTTATAATAATCGTTTAGGTAAAATTCCTTATTATATTTGGATCGGTTGTGATAAATCAAAATCTTCTACTTTATTACATAGAATTAATTGTTTAGCTACCGAATCGCCTTATTTAGCCCCTTCTGATGAAACTCAACAACAAGAATATGATATTGACCTCCCAATATCAAAAGGTCATGAAGCTGCCTTGTCTAATTTCTCTAAGAAGTTACCTTTCCCTTCAATTTATTATCAACGTCAAATTTGGAGAGTTTATTATGATGAAATCAATTCTCGTTATAACCAATTCCAAGATCAATACATCTATGCGTTTACTTGGGAAGATCCTCGTGAAGATCATAATATCTTAAAATTTAATCATGATGAAACCGTCTTGGCAATTACTTCTGCTGGTGATAATATTCTAGATTATGCTTGTTTACCTTCCCCTCCTAAAAGAATTCATGCCGTTGATTTAAATCCAGCCCAAAATCATTTACTCGAATTAAAATTAGCAGCATTTAAATGCTTAAATCAATCAGAAATTTATGACCTTTTTGGTAATGGTAAAATTAATAATTTCAAAGAAATTTTGATTAATAAATTGAGTCCTTTTATGTCATCTCAAGCTTTCCAATTTTGGTTCACTAAAGGTGAAGTTGCTTTTAATCCAAATGGTCCTGGTCTTTATGATACTGGATCTACTCGTTGGGCTTTAAGAGTGGCCAAATATTTATTTAAAATTTTCGGTGTTTCTTCTTATATTGAAAAATTATGTAATTGTACTACCATGTCTGAACAAGTGAAATTATGGAATGATAAAATTAAACCAACTTTATTTAATCCATTCGTTGCTACTTTAATGGTTGGTAATCCAATTTTCTTATGGAAAGCTTTAGGAGTTCCTGCTAATCAAGCTGCCATGATGGGTGATTCAGTCTTAAAATATGTTATTGATACATTCGATCCAATTATTAAACGTTCTTTAATATCTTCTGACAACTACTTTTATTATCTTACTTTGATGGGTAAATATCATCCAAATAATTGTCCAACATATTTAACCGAAAAAGGTTTTAATGCTTTAACCACTACCAATAAAAATGGTGAATCCCCAATTGATAATATTAGAATCCATACTGATACCTTGAATGATGTTTTTGCCCGTTTGAACAAAAAATCCATTACAATTGCCATTATAATGGATCATATGGATTGGTTCGATCCCCAAGGTACCGATGCTCAAGATGAAATAATGGCAATTAAATCATGTTTAGCAACAGGAGGTAGAGTAATGTTACGTTCAGCTGCTCAATTTCCTTGGTATATTAAAACTTTTGAAAAATTGGGGTTCAAATGTAAACCAGCAGCCATTAGACATAAAGGTGAATCGATTGATAGAACAAATATGTATGCTTCAACTTGGGTATGTACCAAAGTCTTAGACGACCTGGCTGATTTTATTACTTTGGATTCGAATGTTCAAACTCGCCGTAGAATGAGCAGCTTGAAGATTTAACTGGTTTGATTTCTTGCTAGTGCTGCTTGTTTTTTTGTTTTGTTTTGTTTAGTTTTGTTTTATTTCTTTTTGCTTTATTTATTCTTAAAATTTTTTTCTGTGTTTTGTTAGTTTTGTTTTTTTTTTTGCACCCGTTTTCTCTTATTTAATTTTTGTTTCTTTAAAAAAAAAAAGAAAAAAAGAAAAAGAAAAAGAAAAAAGAAAATAGAAAAAAAGTAGAAAAAAAAAGTGTCTTATAGATATATAGTTTGTAATTATATATATTTTCAATAATTGTATTTGATATAGAGTTTGAATAGAAGTGGGTAAGGACGTAAGTACTCATTTGTAAAGCCATAAATTCAGATTATACTTGAATGGCTGCATATTCCACCCGTGCACCTTAGTCTAAATGAAAACCGAGAAACTGTGAAAAAAAAAAAAAAAAAACGAAAAAAAAAGTATATTAATAATCACACCATTTCTGGAAAAGAATTAGCGGAGAAGTGATTTTTCAACTTCAGTTTTTCTTTGCAATACAACTCAATTATCATTTGAAGCAGTAGGAATATCATGACCAAATCGTTTGAAATAGTTTTCAATGTTCCATTAGAGTGTGAAGCCTGTGTTGAATCGGTTTCGAATGTTTTAAAGCCACTTAGTGGGATTTCTAAATTTGATGTTGATTTGAAAAATAACTTGGTTACAACTGAAGGATCCATTCCACCATCAGAAATTGTAAAAGCCATCCAAGGTAGTGGTAGGGATGCAATAATTCGTGGAGCTGGTAAACCAAATTCGGCTGCAGTTTGTATATTGGAGAGTTTTAGTCCTAAAGATATTAGTCAACCAGTTAAAGGATTAGCAAGAATTGTTAGTGTGGGTGATAATGATTTGGTTGTTGATTTGACCGTCAATGGATTACCTCAAGGTACATATTATCCTTCAATTAGAAGTTCGGGGAATTTATCCAATGGGGCATTGAGTACTGGTCGACTTTTTTATGCATTGGCCCCAGTTGATGTTGAAATTCCATCAGATATGTCCACTACAATCAATTCTTTGGGTGCATTTACTACCGATGAAAAGAATAAGGCCGGTGAATCATTATATTCCGGTCAAGGGTTCCTTCATGCCAACTTATCGATCAATGATTTAATTGGACGTAGTGTGATTTTATCTAAACTAAGAGATGAAGTTGCTCCAGACTCATTATGTGGTGTTATTGCTCGTAGTGCTGGTGTTTGGGAGAACGATAAAGCAGTATGTAGTTGTTCTGGTAAAACCGTTTGGCAAGAACGAGCAGACGCTATTCAAAGAGGTGTTAGACTGTGAACTCCTCAAAATGTTGACTACTGTGTTGACTACTGTGTTGACTACTGTGTTGACTACTGTGTTGACTACTGTGTTGACTACTGTGTTGACTACTGTGAACTCCTCCGAATGTTGACTACCTAAAAATTGTGAGTTTATAGATTGTTTTCGTTTTTTATGGTTTATGACTTTGTATAATAATATACTCTGATTAACAATGTTACTTGTAGATTGAATTAGCAACACCAATTTAGTTAGGGCTGTTGAAAAAGAAGAAACAGTTCGGGTCAGATCGGCACGGTGAGCCGAGCCCAGTCGTGTCGTATGGACCGAGAATGGCGCGAGATCGACCCACGAGCTCGTTCCACGAGCTCGTGCCACTCTCGTCCCCAGCACGCAAAAAGGGCAGAACAAAAACAGAAAAAAAAAACAAAACGCGATCCCATCTCAAAATCGAAATAAATGTCCCGATAACAGTAACACACCACAACCAATTGAACAACACACCAGTTGAATAATCACACGCTAAATTGGAAAGAGGAAATATTCATCTGTTTGCTCTTAACAGCAATCATTCCCCTCATACTTAAGAACATTTAGTTTCTCTTCTCTTCTCTTCATCAGCACGCTTAATTCGAGATCTGGAAATTTAATTATCGTATTCCACCGGTTTTACAGTTTTTTTTCTTTTTTTTTATACGTTTTTTTGATTAACAAAGGACGATTAACAAACAACACAAACAGAAAAGCCAAACAAAACAAAAAAAAAAGTAAAAAAAAAAATCAAAAAAAGCGAGAAAAGGCAAAAAAAAAAAAAAAAA
>JAJMOB010000004.1:384926-541283 GCA_030444945.1 Hyphopichia fennica | reverse complement strand
ATAAAGTAACAAAAATCAACAATGTAATTTAATAAACAATTTTATCTCAACTCAGACTTAAAATTCTTCATCTTCAGAAACGTAGGCATCACCTAATTCCTTCTTCTTTCTCATTCTTTCCTTCTTCTTCTTTCTTAATTCAGCAGAAGATAACTTAGTCTTCTTCTTAGCAGCAGCAATCTTGTTACCCATAGCATCGAATTTATCTTCTTCATCTTCTTTCTTTTCTAATCTTGGACCGGCACCTTGACCTTGGACCCAATTGTGACCAGATGGAGTCATAACACCGTCAACGACAGCCCAGACTTCTTCAGTGATATCTTTGGTGAATTCAGCAGAGTGAGTAATGATAACAATACCACCAGCAAAAGCTTTCAAAGCCTTAGATAAAGCACCTAAAGAATCACGATCCAAATAATTGGTTGGTTCATCCAACACAATTAAATGAGGTCTTTGCCAAGTACAAGCAGCTAAAACTAATTTAACTTTTTGACCACCAGATAAACCTCTAATTCTAGAGTGAGAAACTAATTCAGCATCTAAACCTAACATAGAACAATGTTCTTCAATTTCCTTTCTGGTTAAAGGTCTGAATTGACCAGAAGCTAAAGCTTCTTTCATATCAACTTCAGAAACCATCTTGGAGTGAGTTTCCATTAATTCACCTCTTGGTAACCAAGTGTTATCAACAGACATCATTGGAACCCATCTTTCAGTCTTCATACCAACATTGTCACCTAAAGTCCAAGAAATTTCATATTCATAAGAGTTCTTGAACTTTCTTCTGGAGTGAATACCAGCAATTCTTCTTGGGGTACCTTCAACATTGAAAATCTTCTTCATAGAGTTTTCATCTTGTTCGTTAACTTGTCTAGAAGCTCTATCCATGGTTTCTCTATCTTCACCGGTTTGGAATCTCCATTGAATATATTCAGAAGGAGTTTTGTCCAAATGGTTATCAATATGAGCGAAAGCATGTTGTTTAATGTAAGCAATACGACAATTTTCGTGAACGTAAACATCACCAACAGTTGGTAATAATTCACCAGTTAAAACGTTAATCAAGGTAGATTTACCAGCACCATTTGGACCAATAACAGCAATTCTTGATGATAAAGAACATTGGAAATTAATATCACGAATTTGAGGTTTAGTAGTACCTGGGTATTGGAAAGTCATGTTGGAAACTTTAACGATAGCCTTTTGTTTAGTCTTAACACCTTCCAAGAAACCTGGTTCTGGGAATTGAAATTCTAAATCGGAAGCACCTAATTCGTAATAAGATTGAGCGGATGGACATTTCTTAACGAATTCAGATAAGTTACCTTTGTATTTTCTTAATTTGAAACCTTCGTAATGGATGATATATTGACAGATCTTATCTAAGAAACCGGAATCGTGAGAAACAATAATGGAAGTAATACCACAAGTTTGTAAGTAGTTAACTAACCAAGCAACATTAACAGTATCCAAATGATTGGTTGGTTCATCTAATAATAAGATATCAGCGTTTTTCAAGACAGCTCTAGCTAAAGCTAATTTCATTTTCCAACCACCAGATAAAGATTGAATTGGCATAGCAATCATTTCATCGGAGAAATTGAATTCTCTTAATTTTTCTTCAACAATGTCACTGGTTAAACCAACTTCACCATCTTCAAGAACGAATTGAAGAACAGAAGTATCAGCATGAGTACCATCAATATCATGTTCAACATAAACGGTTTTACATTCATCTTGAGTTGGGAAACCTTCAACTTGACCATTAGCAATAGCTCTCATTAAAGTAGATTTACCAGCACCATTTGGACCACATAAACCATATCTTCTGTTTCTCTTTAATCTGAATTGAGTCTTGTTTAACAAGATTTTAGCACCATAAGCTAAAGAGAACTCACAATTACATAAGTCATCACCTTCATCTTCTTCATCTTCGAAAGAAGGAGGTTCTGGAATGTTATCAAGAGCTCTCTTTCTGAATTCTTCAATGATTTCTTTAGCTTCATTTTCGTGTAAGAAAATAGTAGCAAAAGGTAAGACGTTATGTAACCAAGCTTCTGGTTGAATTTCTCTTTCATCAATCAAATCACCAGCAATAGCACCAATATAGTGTAAAGCAACATCGAATCTAGCTGGAACGTTTTTACCTTTCAATAAATCTTTAAAGACACCCAAGGTAACTGGAATATCACCAGCAGTAGAGACTTCTGGGATAGAATCACCTTCACCAACGGCACCAACTCTTCTTAAAGTGTTCAAGGCTCTGTTAGTAACTTCACGAGCTTCTGGATCAGCCATGGTAGAGAAGTTAGCTTTTAAAGCTGGTAATAATTTATCCAAGAAAGGAGCAACAACTTGTGGATCATCGACTAATTTACACATATTATCAATAATGACAGCAGCTTTACGTTTAATGGCGGTATCACGTTCGGCTAAACCTCTTGATAATAATGGAGCCATGATAGATAAAGTAGCCATGGTAACTTCAGAAACGAAAGTAGTAGCACCCAATAAGTGAACGGTTTCTGGAACTTCATTTGGATTAGCAATACATTCAATCAATTTTGGAATAAATTTTTCAATATCCTTGTTATCAATGGTTTCAGTAGATTTAGTCATAGTCTTGTGAGAAGCTTCTTTAACTTCCTTCTTGGTGTCCCACATGGTTTCAGACAAGACAGGAATTAATTCCGGCATTCTAAGAGCAATTTGAGCTTTAGCGGTATCAACCAATTGAGAAACAGCTTGTAAAATAGCAACTTTTTCAGTCCACTTGTTAGAGTTAGCCAAGTTTTCTAATAAAGCTGGTAATAAAGCTTTGATAGCAGATGGAGTAATAGCAGTGGCAATGGCTAATAAAGCTTTAGAAGCAGCAGCTTGAACATCTTTATTTTTATCACCAGCTTTAATAGCAACATCAGAAGCTAAAGAAACAACATAAGGTTCAACAGATGGAGATAAACTGTTATCAGAAGCAATGTGAGCATAAGCATTCAAAGCAGAAGTAACAACAGAAGCATCCTTATTTGAAATTTGTTTTTTCAAATCTTCAAAAAATTCAACTGGAACATCATGTTCAACAATTGAAGAATTTAAGAAAGAAGAAACATTAGCGGCAGCTTCATCCTTGTTATCAGCAACTTGTAATTTGCTTAATAACTCGGAAAGAACTTCAGCGGAGTATTTAGATTCACTGGCAGCAGACATTTTCCAATGTTATATGACCTATAAACAAAAAAAACAAGAAGAAAAAACTTTCAAGTAACAGAAAAATTTTTGGGAAACGTTTTAAATATATTGGATTGAGCATCACCAATTAAAACGAAAAAAAAAAAAAAAAAAAAAAAAAAAAAAAAAAAAAAAAAAAAAAAAAAAAAAAAAAAAAAAAAAAAAAAAAAAAAAAAAAAAAAAAAAAAAAGTCAGAAAAAAAAAAAAAAAAAAAAATTTTCACCCTGCTCTTCGCAGAACAAACTCGATTTCTCGTTTCTTTTTGTTCCTTTTGGGTTCTTTTTCTTTTTTTTTCATCTTTTTTTTTTTTCACCTTTATTTCCAATTTGTTAGCAAATCAAGCATTTGTTTCTTTTTTCTACCAGAGTATAACTACATGGTATACGATTGGTTGTTACTGTAGCGTAGTGTACCAAATTGGCTCTTCTCATACATTATTTTGGTAGGCTCCTGATTCGATTGTTAGTTTCTTTTTCTGCTAGATAGTATATAGCTTATCTTCTGCGTACACGTGAGCACGCAGCAGTGCGTGTAACCAGGCAAAAGCGGTACTGGACAATAGTGGTCGTGCTCAGATATACTCCGACCAATACTCCTAGACATGGCGGAGGGGTTACCCGCCCGGGTCAAAAAATCACATCGTGTTGGTCGTGTACCACCACAATTACTCTTTATGGCTAAAATGTGGTAGAACATCCGTACACCCCGTAATCACAGAGATATCCCCCAGGGACACACCAAGGGCCAGGGACATGTCCAGGGACATGGCAGGAACATGGCAGGAACATACCCATCCAACACAACAAGGGAAGGGTCCCTTGTGTTGATTGGTCAAAGTGCAATTGTAACCACCCAGTAAACGTATAGTATATCACGTATAGTATCTCACGTATTGTGCATTCTTATCTAAGAATGCTACCCATTAAGCTTGAAATAAACTTCAGATACATGCAAACTATTTGGTGCGTAATTAGCTGGTAATATCTTGTTCCAGCCTGAGATTGGAGTGGTACTTGGCCGTAATTAGTACAATATCAGTAAGGAACTAAGCTGGTTGGTGGTTTGTTTCAGAATTGGCTTATACAATTTTGAAAATTAGACGAGGTTGCGAAAAAGCTCACCAAAAAAAAAAAGTAGATACAAATTTAGAAGTCGGTCAGTATGAAATATCCACATCATTTACTTGTATTAGTAGATCCATATACTATTAACAGATAGCCGAGGACAGCAACTAACTCAACGCTAACAATTCCAATTCCTTTTGAATAATTTTTACTATTGTCTTCGTAGTGTTTTCCCGGTCCCTTTCTAAAGTTGTAAATGAGGTGCGCACTGTTAGGAAAATATGGTTGATTTACGCGAAATCTTTGATTTTGTCTGTTTTCATTTGACTTTCGAGAAATCATTCAGTGATCAACAACAAACAACATAACAACATTTCAGAATCAGTTTCTTTTCTCATCCAATAAACTCTCAATATACTGTCTGGATTGCAATACCCAATAAACTTTTTAATCCCGGTACTTCTTTTGTTTGCATATATATATACTTGATACTTTTGTTACAAGAGGTGATCAGTGAAAAGGAAAACAAACAACAAATCAATTCAGAATTCACCTTCCGAGTTTAGGTTTTAGTCCCAACACCATTCCAACTTTCAATTGAAACACATAGTAATAAACTAATGACGGAATATATTGGCTCTCGAGTAGCTATTCCGGGGACTCGTGGTTATGGTACCTTGAAATATTATGGTCCCATCGAAGGGAAACAAGGTATATTTGCCGGTATTGAATTGACTGGTCCAATTGCGGCATCAAGAGGTAAGAATAATGGTTCTGTTAATGGTATTCAATATTTTGACGTCATTCAACCCATGTCAGGACTTTTTTTACCAATTGATCGTTTAAAACTGGTGAACCCTCATATTGGTGGTGGGGTACGTGGAAGCATTACTTCTTCAACTTCTTCTAATAAAAATAGATTAAGTAGTGATAGTATACCAGATTCACCCGCCAGTAATAGTGATCATGCTACGTTCTATACCCCTTCTCCTTCTAATAGATCCATTAGTAGTAATCAAAGAATTACTCTGGGATCATTTCCAAGGGTTCCTTATAGTCCAACCCAACAACATCAACAACAAAGTATTAATATTCCAAAACGTGATCTGAAATTGATCAATGGTAATTCTGGTTTGGGATTCAATATTACAAATTCAAGTAATAAAACAACTCCAATAAACTCACCTCCAACTAATCACCCCCAGTTTAATACTTTATCATTACCTCAACATGCTCCATTACCTGGTAGTAGTAATTCATCGGCAAATAACTCAAGTCATACTCTTCCATTACCTCCTAATTATTCCAACGCGAACCCCAATGGTATTGCTGGGTTCCCACAACCACCATCAACTGCCTCGTTGTATTCTCGGAATAGTCTGGCTGAGTCCATGGATAAAAATAGATTACAAAAAGAGTTTCATGATTTAAAAATAAAATATGATATCAATGAACGAGAAATGGCCGAAAAGATTGAAATACTAAATGAATTGAGAATAACCGTAAATGATTTACAGCCTTTATTAGAAGAATATGAAATTGATTTATCTGAAAAGGATAAAAAATTAGCAAGACAAAGATCTGATTTTGAGAGAGCTCGTGAAGAATGGAGGTCAAGTTTGGAATTATTAGTAAATACTCATGAAGAAACTGAGATTTTATATGATCAAAAATTTCGTGATTTACATGAACATATTGAAAGAATCACAAAAGAGCGTAATGATTTATTGAAAACAACTAAACAATCGACTTCCGATACAACAAAAATCCATTATCATGGTGATGATCATGAAGCAGAAATTGAAAGATTAAATTTAGTTATTCGAGATTTAAATCTGGAACGTACATTATTAGAAAAAAATTTTCAAGCAAAAATTCAAAGTTTAGATTTTCAAATGCGTGATTATAAAGAGAAACTAATAAAATCTCAAGATGAATTAGATGAAGTTTCAAAATCTCATTATCATCAATTTACAAGTGCTGCAGATAGTGGAGGAGATAGTGAAAAAATTGAAGAATTAGAGCATGAAATTAATTTATTGAAACAAGATAAATCTTCATTAGAATTTAGTTTATCTGATTTACAAAAAAAATTAAAGCAAAAAGATTTACAAATAACTGAATTAGAAATTAAATTAGATAATTCAAATGATAAAGAAAACATCAAAGAAATATCAAAAGATTTAGAATCAGCTAAATTAAATGATTCAAATTCAAATGAAGAAACGGTTAAACTTCGACAATTGATTGATGACTTACGTCATCAACTTGAGATTAGACCAACTTTTGAAGAATTATCTGAATTACAAAAATCACTTGATGAGTTAGATACATTACATGAAGATGAATTAAATACCAAAACTAATCAAATAAATTCATTGACGAGTGAAAATATTCAATTGAAACAAGAATTGGAATTATCAAAACAAAGAAATAATGATTTAGATCAATCTATTAAAAATTTTGAAACTCAATCATCTGTTCATCAATCATCTGTTCATCAATCAACAGATAATCCATTTGATACCAGTCAAACAGAGGGTGAATTCACTAATCCACAAACTAATCTGGATGGATTACCTATCTATAAACCCATCACTCCTACTGATCCAAGTGCTGGTAAAGATGATTGGTGTGGATTGTGTGAACGAGATGGTCATAGTAGTATTAATTGTCCTTATGAGAATGATATTTTCTAAACGTAACTTATTTTCTAAATGTAACATTTCAACTTAATTTTAATTTATGATGACTAAATTTATCAGCTTGTAATATCCAATGTAATATTCAAATTTCAGCGTGATAACTTTTGCCATAGCCATTGTCTGTAATTACGAAATATCAATAGAAGTATCAACAGAGTTGCCCTCATTGAAATCATGAATGATAGGTTTTTTTGCATCTCAAACATCGCACTTACCTAAAAGGACATTTTCGGTTCAACAACAATTCTAAGACAGCCGGCACGGAGATATGTCTATTTGGGATTGGTCCGGTCCTTGGTCCAGAATATAAATATTTCAATCGGTAAACCTGAAGAAAGATTCACCGGTACCGAACACACCATCATCAATTACTAAAGAATCGGTCTTATGTGCTACGGTTATTAGCCCAAAGTTCACTCTGGAAAGAATGGAGGCAAAGAGTCAATACTTCTGATTAAACATGGTCTCAAAAACAAAAAATCTGAGAGATATATTTTGTATCCTTCTAGTTGTTTTCTGGTCTATGATTATGATTATGTTGAGGTATGATTAAAGTAGTTATGAGTGCAGTAATAACTACACAAGCTGTCAACGCACAAACTGAAGCCCTAAACGGTTTTGAGACAACGTCAGGTTTGTGAATCCTGACATAATTTAGCCTGCTTTACCTCTTTAATCCGATATCTCTTACTAATCACTTTCTAGCCACGAAAACGTTTTGACTTTTTTCTTCTATTTTTCTTGTTTGTCTCTGGTTGGGTGGTTTCTCATTGAAATTTCACCAAATGTACACCACTAAATGTACACTTAAACGTACACCACTAAATTTACACTTAAACGTACACCACTAAACGTACACCATTCACACAACAAACTACTTAAGAGTATACTACTAGTATGGCGTTAGTGCCTATTGGCTGGATGCCTCAGTATTTGATGCCTCACCTAGATAAAGTTGTACACACTTTATTGTTCCCCCTGAACAATAAGTGTCAAAAGAAAACAGAAACGAGAAAAGAGAAAAAAGAAAAAAACAAGGGAAAGTGCACATTTATCGGGCTTAGGCTTTGCAATCAAAGAACCACCCCTTGAACTATAAACATAGTCATTCGATTACACTATGACTAGCACCAATAATTAATGATCTTGATCAAGCCTTCCTTTGTGTAAAAATAAAGGAGTTCTGACTGACAAAGGATGATTTTCCAAATGGACTGCGGACTTACCCCTTTGGGTCTTTTGCCGGATGTGTGCTTCATCATGGGCCATACATACAAATTTGCTTTTTTCTTTTTCTTGTTCTTTTTCTTTTCACAGTTTTTTGTGAAATAAGAATTGCTACATAAGAATTGCGTAGAACATTTCATGCCACCATTTGAATTATAAGATTAAAATAGTATAAATATAAACTAAATATCCCTTTTTTAATCAATTGAATTTATATAAATCAATTAAATCAAACTAATTTAATTAAACAAATCAAATAATAATAATAAAATGACTACTACCACTACTACCGTTTACGTTTCTGGTGCCACTGGTTACATTGCTTTACATACCGTTAAGGATCTTATTAAAAAGGGTTATAACGTTGTTGGTTCAGTTAGATCTGAATCAAAGGGTGAAAAATTGGTTAAACAATTGGGTAAGCAATTCACTTATGATATTGTTCCTGATATCGCAGTTGAAGGTGCATTTGATAAATCTTTGGAAAAACATCCTGAAGTTACTGTTTTCTTACATACTGCTTCTCCTTTCCATTTTAATGTTACCGATGTTGAAAAAGAACTTTTAACTCCTGCTGTTCAAGGTACTATCAATGCTTTGAAAGCTATTAAAGCCCATGGTCCTCAAATTAAAAGAGTTGTTATTACTTCTTCTTATGCTGCCATTGGTTCTGCTGAAACTGATGTTGATCCAAAACTTACTCTTACCGAAGCTACTTGGAATCCAATTACTTGGAAAGAATCTTTGGCTAATCCAATCTTAGGTTATTACGGTTCTAAAACTTTTGCTGAAAAAGCTGCTTGGGATTTCTACAAAGATGAAAAACCTAATTTCGTTCTTAGTACCGTTAATCCAGTTTATGTTTTTGGTCCTCAAGCTTTTGATGAAGATGTTAAAGGTACTTTGAATACTTCAGCTGAAATGATCAATGGTTTATTGAAATTAAATAAAGATGATGCCGTTCCTCCTTATAAAGGTCTCTACATCGACGTTAGAGATGTTTCTAAAGCTCATATTGCTGCTTTTGAAAAAGATTCTGCTAAAGAAGAAAGATTACTCTTGACTGATGGTAGATTTTCATCTCAAGGCTTATTAGATATCTTACATGCTAAATTCCCTGAATACGCTAACCGTTTACCTGTTGGTAAACCAGGTGCTCAAGCTGAAGATGCTAAAAATAGTGCTAAAGTTGATAACTCCAAGACCAGAAAAATCTTGGGTTTTGAATTCATTGACTTGGAAAAAACAACTGTTGATACTCTTCAACAAATTATTGATGCAAATAAATAAGCTTTTTTTGTAAATAACGAACTTTATATTTTAACGTGAAATCATATAGATAAAATTATAATTATTGTAGAACTAAAATTATATTTGTTGTAGAAATTATATTCAAAAAAATTTGTACTGTTTGTAATTTGGTGCAAATGGCTTATATTTAGTGAGCGAATTAATTTTTTCTGTTACCGCAAACTGTTGGCCACAATTAATTAAAGTTGAGAAAAAAATATGCAGTTCTTGGACTTAATTGCATTTAAACAATAGGCTGCGTTAAAAGTTAATTGTAGCTATTGTTTAACTTTGAAATGTTGTTAAATGTTGATTTTTTATTATAAGTTATATATGATTATTAGAGTGGGGGTAAATAGAAAAGTAATTATCCTCGTATAAAAAAAAACAGATTCAAAGGAAAACAGATACAAAAGGTTTGTTACTGATTCCAAGAAAAAGAAAATAAAAATTGAGAGGACAATTGAGCTCTTCCATAACTACCACTGGAAATTAGCACTAGAGAAATGAAAAGTAGAGAAAAAAATAATAAAGTCTAAATAGAACACAATGTCCTATTAGACGTCCATGGTATTGGACTTAGAGAATGAAGCATATTGTTCGAAAGGATCATTTCTTTTCAAATCATATTCAGGGTTAAAAGCAACACTCTTACGATAGTAAAGTCTCTTGATCCATTTCCAAAGTTCACATCCCGCGAAAAACAAAATTGTAAAGCAGACTGCAACACCCCATTCATATCCAATTGGATTATGTAAAAATACAATATCATTAATAACTGGAATATATACTACTGGGAATACTGAAAAAATTGCAGCAATAACAGACCAGAATAAAAATTGATTTTCCCATAAATCAATCAGTAATTGACGATACCACGAATTTTCCAGATCCGGTCTCATTCTGAAAAATGAGAGACGAATATGAAGACATTCCCATGATAATAAAAGTGCACACCATGTAAAAGCAGCAAAAGCACCAGAACGACCTCGAAATACCAAATTACATTGTGATCCTGAAGTTCCATTACAGTCGTTACCTAATTCTCCGTCACCTCTACCAAAAACAATAGTCACGAAACAAGTTAAGCAACAACATGCCATCCAGAATCCGTATGCAAACATATCAACAATAAGTTCAGTAGTAAATATCACACTGGTTGGAGGTACACTAAGTAAATCAGATCCGGCCTTTTCTTGACCTAATCCCATGGCTGGGAAACATGATGTTACTACAATGATCCATAAAACTTCAACTGGGGATAAAGGAAATACAGAATAACCTTCATGATCTTTGAAGGCCAATCCAATAATTAAATATAAAGCTTGTGCAACATTTTCAGCCAACAATTGTAAAACAAACTTTTGAATGTTGGCAGACATTCTCCTACCTTCTTCAATGGCATTCAAAATTGAAGCAAAATTATCATCAGTCAAAACGATATCTGAAGCATCTTTGGCAACGTCGGATCCATTTAAACCCATGGCAATACCAACGTCAGCCTTCTTTAAAGATGGAGAATCATTTACACCATCACCAGTCATCGCAACGAATTTTTTACGACGATGCAACGCTTCAATCACCCTAACCTTCGTTTGAGGTGCGCAACGAGCAACAACTAATGGCAAAATTGGCAAAGCGTCAATTTCTTCGTCTGATAAGGAATCAAACTCACTAGCTGTCATACACATCGCTTGAATCACATCTTCACTGTAGTGATAAAGGTTACGAGGTAAGATACCAACTTCTTGTGCAATTGCACGAGCCGTACCCAACATGTCACCAGTCAACATGTGAACGTTGATTCCGGCTCGATGACATAATTTAACTGAATGGGCAGTTTCAGGTCTTGGAGGATCATAAATACCAATCAAACCAGTAAAGATTAAGTTGGATTCAATTTCATCACGACTTTTCGTATCTTCTTTTTCCAAATTACATTCACGTTGAGCAAATGCCAAGACTCTTAAACCTTCCAGAGATAAAGTATTCATGTTAGCTTCAATTGATTCTTTGTCCTGATCGGTCAAAGGAATCAAATTTGTTTCATCAGAAGGTCCGTTCATACCATACCAATACTTACAAATAGTGAGAATTCTCTCCACTGCCCCCTTCGTGTAAATTGTAGCAGAAGAGGAAGAAGATTTACCATAAATGGCAGACATTCTCTTAGCAGAGGAATCGAATGGAAACTCGTTGATATGTTCCAATGAATCTCTTTCAATAAGCATTGATCTGCTATAGTTCAATCTTGTTGTGAAAACATTAATAGCGATTTCAGTAGCATCACCATGAGCTTCCCAAACCAATTCTCCCAGTTCTTCATTCGTGACTTCGTTAACGGAAGAAATGTTAGCCAAAGTTGCAATGTTAAGCCAGTTCTTGAATCGAGTTGAATTGGAAGGTAACTTGCTACTAAAATCGAATTCTTCGTCACTCTCTTTCATGAAATGAGGAGAATTTTCGTTAAAAGACAAATCACCAACAGTTGGATTGAAAGACTCATTCGAATTAGAAACTAAATAAGTTCCAACACCAGGGAGCCATAGCTTTTTTGCAATCATTTTACCCATTGTTAAAGTACCAGTTTTATCAGAACAGATATCATCTATACTACCAAGCGATTCTAGAGAATCCAATTTTCTAACGATGACGTTTCTACTAACCATTACTTGGGCACCAATAGCCATAGTAATAGTTAATACAACAATCAAAGAAGATGGAATCATCGACAAAGCAACACAAATTGCATAGATTGCAACTTGTTTATTAACATCCATTTTCTGAGTAGACATAACAACAATAGCAAAAAGAACTGCAATCCAAAACAAGATGATAGCTAGCCAAGCCATCTTTCTTTGTAAAGGGGTACCAACATTGGTACCTAAGACATTACCAACTATATTAAGAGTAGATTTCCAAACGGCAGTGAAAAAACTGGTATTTTCATCATGTTTAACAATGATCTTATCATCACTAGATTTTAATGAGTCAGCAATCTTACCAACTTCAGTAGAAACCCCGGTTTTAACCACAATTCCAACTGCACGGCCCTTGGTTACAATTGAAGACGAATAAGCCATATTCAAACGATCACCAACGGGAACGGACACCGAAACATCAAAATAGTATTCTTTATGATTTTTAGCAACAGGCAATGATTCACCAGTTAATAAAGCTTCATCTGTTTCTAAATTCATGGAGTCGACAAGTCTAATATCAGCAGGGACTGTATCACCTACTTTTATATGAACAATGTCACCAGGAACAACATCTTCAGCGTTAATAACCGTCTCTTCTTTATTTCTCAAAACTCTCGCAGTAGGAGAACTTAAAGAACGTAAAGAACCCATTGTCTTTTCAGCTTTAAATTCTTGAATAAAACCAACGAATATATTAATAAACACAACAAATCCAATAACACCACCAGAAATCCAATCTTTGATGGCTAAAGCAATAACCATTGAAATAATTAAAACCAAAATCATAGCATTAAAGATTTGATGAGCCAAAATGGCCACAATCGAAATCTTTTGTTCTTCACCTAAATTATTAGCGCCATATTTACTTCTTTTTTCATCAGCTTGGGAACTGGTTAAACCAGTTTCCAAATTAGTTTCAAATATTTCAACAGCTTCATTAATTGAGCAACGGTAAGGTTCTTCATAACCGTTGGCCCTTACATCTTTCGATTCTTGACCGCCTTGAATTTCAATTTCATGACTAAGAAGTTGTCCATTTTTTTTAGTTTGATATTCTGAACTAGTAGACTTTATTTTGAAAACCTTGAAAGGAGAGAGAGAGAAAACAAAATCGATAATGAAATAACGAAAGAAAGTTTCGTTATCCTGTGGCGATTAACGGGAATTTATAAAGAATGTGAGTCTATACTATAAAAAGATTGAAAAAGAAGAGTCAAAAACAAAATCTGGAGCCTTATCTGTTTTTATACTTTTCATCAACGAATGGACGGAAAAAAAATTTTTTTTTCTACTGCTATCATCGAAATCGTTAAATCGCAAACCTACGAAAAAGCTTGGAAGTATCGAGAATGCAAATTGCACATAACGAAGGTACCATCATGGTATTAGTTCAGTATATTCTTAACTCTATAATTGTTTATGGAGCCAATTTATTCAGCCAATATGTTCAGTGGGCACACGTTTACCAACGAATATTGACACAGCTTTGTAGTAATCTTGGCACTAATTAAAGAGCCTTCGAATGAGAAGATTGTGTTCATAGATATACATTGGACTACAGAAAACTTGGTTAAAGTCAAAATAAATATATTTTAATAAATAGAAAAGAAGAAAGGGGGAGGGATTAAGCTTTAGCAGCAGCTAAAGATTTTTTAGCTAATTCCAAAACAGCTTCTTCGGAACTAGCACCACCAATGAATCCAGCAGCATGAACGAAAATACAGCCTGGAACACCAGTTAATTCACTTAATGCATCATCTCTAATACCTCTCCAGGCTTCTGGTAAACCTAATCTGAATTCAAAACTAGTAGAAGTAACAGAAACAGTAGAAATTCTCCATTTATCAGAAGAATCTTTGAATAAGACAAATTTAATTAAACCTTGAGAATCATTTTCTTTTTCAATCAGATATAAATGTTCTTTCCAAGGACAGAATTGATCTAAAATCAAAATTTCACCAGATTTATCGGTATTAAATCTATTTTTAAATGCATCTTCAACGATTGATCTTGCTGGTAACCAAGCTTTACCATAACCATTCAATAAATTAACAAAAACATCACCCATTAATTTAGAACTGATTTCAAAAGCAGCATCAAAATCAGCATCGGTTGGATCAGTATTCCAACTTGGATTTAATTTTGATATTATGGCGGGTAAAGTAATATTTTTATCATTAAATTTTTTATCTTGTTCGGCTTCTTTTGAATAGTTATTTATACCATTATCATTAGCATCCAAAGCTTCAATGAATTCTTTATAGACTTTTAAATATAACATTTCAACGTCATCATTATTTGATACATTTAAAACGTGTTTAATAATTTCTTTACCAAAATGTTTATAAACTAAACCAGCTGATGATAATTTAGTGTGGAAATTTGAGTTAAAAGTTTCATTAAATTCACGTTGATGATGGTCAAACCATTTTTTACCACCATCATATTTCCCACCAACATCAATTACTAAATCGCTTGATTCCCAATCAGTTGGATTTCTGGATCTTATAAGTGTTGCATTGGTATAACGAGGTAATAATCTTACCATATAGACAGCAAGAGATTCATCGGCGTGGAAACTACCGGAGTGGGTACATATTCTGAGCATTGTAGATTCTGTTTTTTGTTTTTTCAATTCAGGAGTATCAGTCATTACTTTGATATATCAATTCAAAAATGATTATTCAAGTAGCTGGTATTTTTCACCTTGTAGCAGCGATGAGGGAAACCCACAAGAACAAAAAGAAAAAAAAGAGAGAGAGAGAGAAAAAGAAAAACACTAGTGGTAAATGTCGTAATGTGCGACATTAGATATCCTCCCAATCATGATAACTCGATTAATAACAGTATGTCTTTTTTAGCAACCATTTTAAACAATGAAAACTGAATATTACAACTAAACTCATAAAAGAGTTAAAGAGAGACACTACAATTTCATAAGTGAACTAATAATATACATTTAAATTTATTGCTATTTTTTTTTTACTTTTTTTTTTTAAAAAATTAATAAATAATAGAGAACTGAAAAACAATTTATCAAAATTAATTAAGACATAGAGACATGACATCCATCTTGTAAGCACATGGTCAATTGAACAGCCTTCTTTGGAGGATATTCAGAACCATCACTACCCAAGTTAGGGAACATTTGGATTAATCTGGTAATAACATATGAAGCTTCAGTTAAAGCAAATTGTTGACCCAAACAGATACGAGGACCACCATTGAAAGGAACAAAAGCCCAACCAATTCTCTTAATATCAGCCCATCTTTCTGGTCTAAATTCCAAAGCGTCTTCACCGTAGTATTCCTTCATTCTGTGAGTAGTGTAGACGACATAAGCAACGGTAGAACCTTTACCAACATAAACAGGTTTACTACCATCAGCACCACCACCACGAGGCAAAATGGTATCTTTGGTAGCAACTCTAAAGTTGACAGGAACAGAAGGGTATAATCTCAAGGCTTCGTTCAAGACAAATTTAAGGTATTCACATTTTTTCAAGGATTCAAAACTAATATCTTCGACACGAGAGTTATCACCATAACCAAAGGTATTATAAATTTCTTGCTTCAATTTTTCAAAAACTTCTGGATTACGAGCCAATTCATAAAAGGTAAAAGATAATAAACCAGCAGTAGTATCACGACCAGCCAATAAGATATTCAATAATTGATCTTGTAAAACTTTTGGATCTCTAGTTTGTTTAACCAATTCGTACAAAAAGATATAACCCCCTTTAGATTTTTTATCCAAAATTTCTGGATCGGTATTCAAAGCTTGTTGAACATAATGTTGGGTAAATTTATGAACTTTTTTATTAGAATCTCTAAATTCCTTATTGTTAACGAAAAAGTACATAAACTGAGAATAAGCACGACTAGCCAAATAACCTTGAGAGATATTAAAAGACTCAGCAAAATCCAATCTACCATCAAAGGTAACTGGAGGAACTTCATCAATAGTATCATCAGCCAAGGTATAAACGGATTCACCAAATAAAAATTCGGTAGCGGTATCCATGGTTAATCTAAAGAATAATTCTTGTAAATCAAAAATTTCACCTTTATTCTTACGAATATGTTTGGCAAAAGTTTGAATATGGGGTTCCAAAGTTTTAACGTGAGCAACTTGTTCTCTTGAAAATTGAGGTCTCAACATGGCTCTTGAATTTTTCCATCCATCACTATCCAAAGTGAAAATCCCATCTCCCAATAAAGGTTTAAAATGAGCGTGTCTACTACCCAAGGCAAAATCATTAAATTGAGTAGCCAAAATAGCCTTTATATTTTCTGGATCAATAGTAAAATAAACTGGAACACCAACTAATTTAATATGGAAAGTATTGGCGGTTTCCTGAAAGACTTCACGAATAAATTCAGCCATAGAACCTTCTCTTTTAGTATTTAATAATTGAAATAAAGCAGGAAGCATGAAAAGACCCCTGGTATATCTTGGAGATTCACCACAACCAAACTTTCTCTTCATGTTGAAAACCTTAATTTTATGAGCAATGAGAAAGATGATCAAGGCAGCTGGTAATAAGATATACCACTGAGCGAGGTGTGGTTTGGCAGCAGCCAAATGCTCTTTGAGATACTCTGAAGCTACAGACATGTTGTTGTTGTAGTAAAGTAAAGAATAAATGAGTAAATGAGTAAGTAAACGAATAAGAAAGTAATGGACAGAAATTAATATATATAAGAAAATTTGAAGCAAATGACAAATATTATATAATTTTATAACATTCCTAAAAGCAAAAGTACAAGGTTAGCATCTGAAAAAGGTTAATAATTAATACCCCTTAGCCCAAAAACAAAAATAAAGCCAAAAAAAAAGACAGAAAGAGAAAAAAAAAAAAAAAAGTAAACGGATAATCAAAGGAGGGTCTTTTTACCCCCTCCTCAACAAATAATCATCGTTTTCTTTCCCTTTGTCAGTACTCTATTGATCAGACACAGAAGCAATGTATTGGCGTATATGATTGTATGAATACATTCATACAATTAAAATTTCACTTTAAACAGTGGAAAATTAGCTGATGATTCTCGCTTCGAAGTTTGAGACATGTGAAAAATCACAGAAACGAGTTACTAAGAGGGGTGTTTTTGTATGGTTGTATGCAGTACAACACACACACACACCTACAAAGACTTTCCCCACCTTTGAGAATTAAAGTAGGCAAAAATGAATATGAAAAATATCATATGAAATAAGATCATTACATTTATATAAGTTAAGTACTAGTATGGACAATTTCTATTGCGCAATTGTCGATTGGTCAGATTCACATGACACCCCCACATGAGTGATGTAATGTTAAATGTCTGAGAAGGGTTCTTAATGTAACCGTTTAACATCAAATATGAACTTTAACAGTAAGTTTAACATCAAGTTTAAGTTTAATTTACTAAGATTTTACCTGTTTAACCAACTGGCTGTAAATATCACCAACATCAAGTTCAATACTATCGTCACTATCTTCTAATTCTTCTTCACTGGCCATTTCTTCTTTCAAAAGTCTTCTTCCCTTTACCTTTTCATTTTCTTCTTCTTCAAATATTATTGGCTTTCTTCTGACGGTATTGGGACTCTTAATACTTTGTGGTTCATCATCATACATCTTAACTTCTTTAATACCTTTATATTTTTTCGCTTTATCCATATTATCATGCCATTTTTTCCTTTTATCTAACTTTTCTTGTTTGGAACTAGTTAATTCTCTCATTTTTTGTCGACTACTACTAATTTCATATAATTCTTGTAAATCTTTGGATAAATCTCGTCTTTTTTTCGAGGGACTCTTATAACTATCATCTTCTTCATTTCCATTACTTCTAACTGTGGTAGGATCAAATCCAATTTTGGTTAATAATGAACTATTAAATGCATCTTTTTTATTATTTAATCTTTGAATTCTTACTCTTCTATCTTCTTCTTCTTCTCGTTTAATTATCCCCAATGTTCGTGCTAATGAATTATGTCCTTGTAATCCTCCTAATTTTTCTTCTAATATTTGATTACTTCGTTCTTGATCAATCTTTCTTCTTTTAACTCGTTTATCAGTTAAGTCTTTGGGGTCATACCAATCTTTGGTCAGATATTTACCTCCCTTATGAGATATATGAGTATTGGTAACCTCATTATATGTTGAAATATCTGATTCCCACCCCGTTCGTGCCTTTGTGTCTTTGAAATTTTTAGTTCCTCCTCTTAAATCAATTGGTCCTCTGGATCCAACACTCCCATTCAATTCCATTCTACCACTAACTTGAAATTTCTTATTCTCATGATAAACACAAAGTTCGGTTTTACTCTTATCAATAACCATTTTACATTTATTCAGTTCTCTTGTAGTTGAAGTACAAAATCCAAAATCTTTACTAACCCCAATTTCTATAATACTATCATTACCATCTTTTAATCCCAATGTAAACCCATTACCAATCTTTTTAACTTCTGGATTTAGTATACCAATCACTTCACCCCTTTGTAATTTCCAATACTTCTCAAACGCTTCACCAAATAACATAAGTTCAACCGTATGATTGAAATTACCAACGGTAAGTTTAATATACTTGCTCGATCCAAACTTACCAGCTTTGGAACTCTTGGGATCTCCCTTGTGTATAATGATTCCAATAAAACACCAATTGGAATATGATGGCTCTTCATATTTGGGTGGTTGTACCTTGGCCAATAATTTCTCAATTCGAAGGATTTTTATATTTTTAAATGCTTTGGCAAGTGAGTCTACGGGTGTATATCTCTTCAGAAGTTTAAACAGTGAATATGGATCGGTCTCATCAACCAGTACAATGGTTCGTGGTGGTAAATCGTTAAAGGAATATTCTCGTATCGCATAATCAATATTATTATTATTACTTTCTTCATCCTGTCGAGTCGCTAGAAGTTTGGCAGCAAAATTACTCGTTGGAATCGGTGCATTATACGGTTTATTGGTATTTGGTTTATATAGTTTTGATTTATATGGATTTGTGGGTTTTTGGTTTGTAGATACACTATCACTAGGTCTATTGTTGGAACTGAATTCTCTTTTTGGTACTCGGTTTGGAGATGGCGATCTACCTACCAAAACTGACTGATTCACAGGACTTCTTGGGATCTCGTTTTCAGAGCCGACCGCAGAGTCATGGCTCCTCTTGACTCCAATTTCCGTCTTTATATGAGACTCATTCTTTATATATGGATCGCTTTTCACTGCAGGTTCTTTCTCAGCAGCAGTTCGTTTATTGAGAAGTTGTTGCTTTCTGATTTCAAATTCTTTTTCTAGACGTGCAAGTTCGTCGTCTGAATCTTCAGTCAACTGCTCGTAGGGATCCTCGAACTGCTCTCTTGGATCATCCATTCTAATCTAGAATAATCTTAATTATTAGATGTGTTTGTAGATGCTCTGACGCGTCTGCTTTTATCGTAAAACAAAAATAGAAAAAACTTCCCAAGTCATATTTTTTTTCACCAGAACTTTCTTTTAAGGTGTACTGGTTCAGAGAGGGTCGTACACAGTTTTCTAAATTTTCGTTCTTTTTTTCGCTTCTCCAGAGGCTAGCACTATCGATCTGGCCTTTTCAAGATTGCACTTGAGTTAAAGCTGGCGGCTAACTTCACAGAGAATCATAGTCACCACTCCGTTTCAATAGATAAAAGTCATGCCAAGAGGGAGAAGTAAGTCAATCGTACAGAAAATTGCTAGTGATGTTCCTTCTTACGAAGAAGAAGTATTGAATTTGGGGAACGATTCGATTAAAAGCCTTCCAATCAGTACAAATAATCAAAAAAATGGATCAAAAAGAGATATAAGTTCATTATCAATACCTCAAAATAATCATATTTTACCATTGCGTAGATCCAAGTCGTATTCACAGTCGGGGTCTCGAGCCTTGGCTGATTATAACAAAAATGAAAGAGACTACGTACTATTTCCATTTAGTGAAAAAGAATCAGAAACCTTATGGCTGAATCATATTGAAACTTATCACTATAATTGCATTCTTGATGATGATGATATTGCTATTATTAATGATGTTCCTAATGACTTTATACTTAATTTCGTTAATAATTGTAATATCAATGTTGAAAATATTGATGATTTAATTAGTGAAAATGATCATATCCTTAATACTTTAAACTCATTGACCATTCAATATAATAAAGTTTCTAAGGATACAGTTGATTTTGCAAATCAATCGACCGAATTATTAAATAAGCAAAGAAATTATCAAGACACCATTGAAGGTATTGATCAATTATTAAGTGCTTTTGAACCTCTAGACTCAATCACTAAGAATTTGTCAAGACCTGGTAATTACTTTATTAAAAAACAAAAATTCAGAGATATTTTAAGTCAATTGGATGTGTCTATAGAATTCCTTGATATTCATCCTGACTTCAAGGAGAGTGAATTTTACAAGATCAGATTTAGACAATGTACTACTAGAGCATTAACATTAATAAGAAATTATTTAATTGATGATTTGAAAAATTTGAATACTAAGATTGATGATAAGTTAGCGAAGAATAAAATCAATACCCCAAGCTCCAATCTTACTTTGGATATTATTTTATTTAATGAATTTTCCAATCATGTCCAAGAAGATGAAGCTGATGATGTTCCATCGTTCCAATATGAAACATTCTATCAGTTTCCTAATTTAGTAGGAGAGATAGTTAAGAGAGTATCAAACCATGACGAATATCAAGGTTTGCTAGATGATGTTTTACAACAGTACTTCAAAATGAGATTATCCTTTTTGAACCCATATATATGGGATAATATAAATCAACAAAATGTTCAAAGTGAAAAACAAAAAGGCTTAGTCCAATACTGCCAAAATAATATTTCATTCTTCAAGAACATTCTTGAAAAAGAGTTTAATTTGTTTTCAAAATTCTTCAAATATACAGAATATCCGCAACACCAACAGGAGTTCTTAAGAAGTGGTCTATATGATTACTTCAAGAATTTGATTGATCCATTATATGATAATTTGAGACATCGAATTTTGAGAGAAACAAATATCAGCAGCTTATGTGAACTTACAATTTTACTTCAAAAATATTATGAATTTGAAGATGATGGGTCTCAAACTCAGTCAGTTGCCACAAATAATTATTCATCATATTCATCATCTCTGAGAATAAATTATGGCGAATTATTTGAACCTATACTTCGGGATGTGCAATCTAGAATCATTTTCCGAATTCAAATTTATGTTGATGATAAATTAGTTAATTATAAACCAAAACCCGAGGACTTGAAATTTGGTTACCGTAAAGGTACAAACAGTACTAGCGCAAAAGAAAGGTCCGGATCTGAGCCAACTCCTGGCCCATACTTAGACGTTGAATTTGATCAAAATCTTTTTCCTGAACTATATTTGCCTTTGGGTAAGGCTCTCACAATTTTATCCAACATTTATGAATTGATTAACTCCGTGGTATTTGATGATTTGGCTCATTATATTGTTCATAGCTGTATACATATATTGAAAACTGGTGCCTATAAATTAGCATTGAGCCACTTGGGATCTTTGGGTGCTAAATTATATTATTTGAAAAATTTAATTATTCTACAAAGTCAATTAAATAATTTTGATATTCAATATGTGAGAACTGAAACTACCCTCGATTTTACTAGTGGATTGAATGAAGTTTATCATATATTTAGAAATGGTGAGTTCAGTTATAACATCAATGAAAAAGGTGGTCTTATTGAATTGGTTAAAAAATCAGTTCCCAAAGTTATCAATAATATGATTGACGCTCAATATGAAATTGAATTAGAATTGAATAATGCAGTTCAAGATTTAATTACTGAGTGTGCTAATAAAATCAGCGAACCAATCTTAAATGAAAAATCTAATTTAATAGATCCTTTACAGAATACACTCAAATTTAGAGACAATTTAATCGTTGAATTACCAAAAATCTATAAAGAAGTTAAATTATTTATTAATGACACCATCATCATTAAGTTTTTGATGGATAATTTGTCAAATTTGATTGTCTCAACTTATGAAAAGTTTTATTCTACCTTAGAGAATAATCATACGAATGAAGCAATCCAAAAGAATTTTGAAGACATCATGGAAACTGATACTCTCTTGAACTTTATTAATGAGTTAGTGTCTGGTCTATATGATGATGACGAGCAAGACACGACTGATATTGAATTCAACGAAGATATCTTGAATGATCTACCTGATGATGATGATAATGATGAGATTCCTGTTGGATCCATTTCTCCCACCCAACAAGAGTCGGTGGAACCTTAAATAGACTTTATGTATTATAGAATAAAACTCAAAACATTTTGCATCTTAAAATTATTGTTCATCAAATGGATCGTAGATATTCTTAGAAAGTAACTTGTTTAGTTCATTTTTAATACTCTGAACTTGATCTTGCTTTATCATTAAATGAGTTTCATCTAATTCTTCTATAACTATACCAGGAGTCTTAGAATCTATTTGTAAAATCAACGCCCTAATAGATGGATCGCATTGAACTAGTACTCCTTTGGTGGCAGTAGGCATCGCTGTGGTTGTATATGTAAAGTTGATTGTCTATGGTGGATTCTCTAATTTTTTTTTTTCTGTTTTTGTCTCTTCGATATGTTTTCGAGTCATTTGGTCCACGCAGTTTGTGCACTTTCTGATTTTTTTGCCTAGGGATAAGGAATTGAATGCTCACGCACTTAAAAACCATCAACATCTAGATATACCATATAACAACAACTAATTGAGTCAATTTCACTAGCTTAACTGCCATTCGAACTATGGCGGAGGATGATAGGGGGTCTGACCCCAATACTTTTATTTCAGGGGATGACGATAATCATACCATTGAAACAATAAAAGCGTCACTACCTATTGACAACCATAATAACTATACAGAAAGCAGCGATCAAAGTACTGGTGTTGATGAAGATCCAGATACCACAATAGACTCTAATGCTACTAATGCAGATGATTCATTTAATGTTGAATCCAATTCTGGGAACGAAGGTAACGATTTCAACGGAAAAGATGATGACGACGATGATGATGGTGATGATGACGATGATGATGATGACGACGATGAACCTCCAAAGTTGAAGTATGTACGATTCAATAAGTTACCGGCTAACTTTTTTGTCCGTGATGCTGTATCCACCTCTACCTTCCATGAATCAGTATTTATATTTGCTACACATTCGGGTATAATACATATAACGAGACCAGACTTCACTGTCCTTAGAACATTTAAAGCGCATAGGGCGTCTGTCTTATCCTTATATACTGATGGTAAATACTTTGCCTCGGGCTCGATGGATGGAACGATCGTAATAGGCTCTATCAAGGATGAAAAGGATATTGTTGCATTTGATTTTAAAAGGCCAATTCATGCAGTTATCTTGGATCGAAATTATCAACGGACTAGAAGTTTCATTAGTGGAGGTATGAGTGGTAAAGTTATTTATTCTTCGAAAAATTGGTTGGGTCAAAGGTCGGATGTTTTACTTGACCTGGATAAAGGACCAGTTGTTTCTATACAAAAGATTGATGATTTAATTTTGTGGATGAATGATGCTGGTATCACCGTCTACCATGTTACCACTAAACGAGTTATATCGACTATAAATAAGCCAGAAAATTCTCCGAGAAGTGATCTATACTGGCCAAGGGTTCATTTTCCTGAGGTGGATAGAATATTAATAGCATGGGCTGACCATATTTGGTCTTTGAGAATTTCTATTCGATCACTGGATGACGATATCGAAGAACCAACACAGTCTGTCAAACATAAAATACTCCCATCTTCGGCAACAATTTCTTTTAGAGCCGTTCAGGAGAAGAAAATTGAAGTCGAGCACATTTTTAAACTTGATAGTTTAATTGCTGGTATATCCAGTTTCAAAGATGACTTATGGATGATTTTAACTTATAACACCCCAGAAAGAGATCCTGATACAAATAAAATTGTCTTCCCGCCACCTGACCTAAAACTCATAAATTCATCAACAGGTGATATTGACCATGAAGAAGAAATTGGGCTCAAAAATATACAAGGTTTAGGATTAAATGATTACCTTTTGGGCTCCCATATCGGGTCCAAGATCCCTAGCTACTTTATCATGAGTGCAAAGGATGGTGTGATTGCACAAGAAACTCAATTAGATGACCGCTTGAACTGGTACCTTGAAAAGAAGAGGTATCTAGATGCTTGGGAAATCAGCCAGCATTTAGTTTCCCCAATAAAAAGACTCAATTTTGGTACGCAACACGTTGACAGCTTGATCAACGTCGATAATTGGAATGAGGCAGCCAAATTTCTTAAAATATTTCTTCAGTTGAATTTGGATGATTTACCAGAACTGGACACCAAGAGCACCATATTGACTGGGAGGTCTGATGTTCTGCTGACAGAGGAATATGAGAATTATGTTAAAGAAGTGACCTCCCAATGGGCAATATGGGCAGACATTTTTATAAAATCAAACCATATCGATATTCTCACCGATGTAATTCCAACTAGTGCTAAATTAAACTTGCCACAGAACATTTATAATACTATCTTAGAATACTGGTTGGATAACATCGATAAAAATGATACATTTTATCGACTTATTGATTGGGACACTGACCTTTACGAAATCAAGTCAACCCAGTCTAAACTAGAGGAAATTTTAGAGCGAGATGGATCAAATGATAAATTGAGAAGGTCCTTGACGGAGTTATATGTCAAATCATACAACCCAATCAAGGCTGTCCCCCATCTTATTCACTTGCGTGATCCGAACATTATTTCATTCTTGTCATCTAACCACATACTCACGAACTTTATGTCTAAAATTCCAAGTATAATTGTCTTGAGATTCAAAGATAATGAAGTAGAGGAGCTACCAATCGATGATTTGGGCGCCAAACTCAACGATATAATCGACATTCTAGTTGAAAATAGACATGAGGTACCCTCTTCTGAGATTTTGCAGCTAATGTTTGATAACCATCTAGATTTCATCAATTATTTCTATCTAGAGAAATTGTCATCTGTCGATGAGTATTTGACAAATCCATATGGCAATGAAAGAATAAAACTATATGCCCACTATAACAGATCCCAACTCCTCCCATTCTTGACTAAATATAGTAATTATGACATCGACGATGCTATCAGATTGTGCGAGTCAAATGATTTCACTGAAGAATTGGTTTACCTATTGGGGAAGATTGGAGAAAACAAGAAGGCATTGATGTTGATCATAAATGAATTAGATGATCCAGAAAAAGCCATTCGGTTCGCTAAGCACCAAAATGACAGAGAAGCTTGGTCAGTTCTTTTGGATTATTCGGTAGCTAAACCAAATTTCATAAAGGCGCTCATTGAGTGCGCTGATGACCAATCAAATTCATACTATGATCCAATCTCAATTTTAGAGAGAATGCCTTCTAATGTTAAGATTGAAGGTCTCAAGAATTCAGTGGCCAAGATTTCAAATAATAATGATTTAAACCTAATCTTGAATCAGCTCATCTTGAAAATAGTCTATAAACAATCAGAAGAGGTTTCACGGGTCTACCAACAGCAGCAACTTGAAGGTGTTGAAGTTCAAGTTGATTCACCTGAAATAAAGGAGTTAATCAAACATTATGAAACTATTTTAATGTACAGTGAATCAAGATCTATAGATAAGAAGTTGACCAGTGAACTGGACTTATTGAATGGTAAAGCGCTGCCGATGAATAAAAAAACACATTCCGGTCTAGCAGAGAAAATAGAACATTTATCTATCCTTAAAAAACTCATTGAGTAGTGGAAGGCTTCAACTACTTGAACTTCGACATCTGTTTATAAAGTCCCCCCTTGCATAATATACATTTAAAACTAATATATTTCGTCACTTGTATACCTTTTACCTTCGCAGTAAGTGAAGTATATATATCTTTTTTTTGGCGCCTTTTTGTTGCGATAAAATTGCACTTTTATTTCTAAACCTTGCCTTTTTTTTGTCCTTTTGCGGCAAAAGACTCAGAATATCACAAAAAATAGTCACTACATTTAGCTATATCGAAATATACTCTTCAGCTTTCTATATACTTCAATATGTACAAATCATATATATTGACTTCCCCTAATGAGGGCCCACCACTTTTATCCTCAAGCTTTGAATTTCATACGTTATTCACCACCGGCACCACTGGCTCAACGTTTCAAAGAAACAAATCAGCTGAATCATATTCTCTCCCCTCTGCTATTTTCTTTCCGGAAAACTCAAGCAGCACGGCTAAGGCTACCTTCAAAAGCCTGTTAAGTGATTCACCTGATGACTCCTTTGAAGATCTGATTATGTCGTTTCCAAAAGCAACTCATAAGATATCAAGAATCTTCACAAAAATGAGAAGCCTCAAAAGCAAAACCAAATGGAGTATTCATCAGCCAGAACCTCTCAAGGAGCAAGACTACGATGAGATTATTGAGGAAATATATTACTCTTATTTACAACATAATCCTCCGAGTCCACAAAAAGATCAAAAAGAACATGGTAAAAACTCCACCACAACCCCTGCTGCTAAAATGCATCTCAGGGAATGCAATTCATCACCAGGATCCGTTAGGGCTAAGTTAGATATGACGGGTAATTATAGGGATTCATCTGATTTAGATAGCCAACTCGAAAAACTTTTAGAGGACTTAGAGAACTTCAAACAAAGGGATGATGGTAACACTAAAAGTATGAATGCTATAAATGATTCGGGAAACACATTCAGTGATGATAGTGAACAAGAAATCTGGAAAACTGAACAGTTGGCTAGCCATGAACAAAGACAGAAACTGAGTCCCCTGAGGAAATTTCACTCCTGGAGGCAATTTGACAAAGGTGGACTGAAACAAGCAAGTATAGAATCAACCACTAGCACTTTAAAACCATTGAAGTCACCGAAAAGAAAGAATATATTTGAAAACTTGAAATTAACTGAAAAGATCAACCTGAAAACTCCTACAGAAGGCATTTTGGCTCCAATAGACAGTAATACTGTCAGCTTAGTGGAGGGAAATTTTGAGGAAAGAATGGAAAATGGGTTGGTGAAGTTACGGAAAACATATAATGAAAATGATGATGACGGCGTAGTGAAATATGTAACTAATGAACAAGCGTCAGGCTTATCTTCAAAATCGATGAGATTAAAACACAGATTGAGTATTCGTAGATCGTATAGATGATTTAATGTATATTAGCGGTATTTAGAAGTAAAAAAAACAAAGACTAATGTAATCTATTCATCAAGAAATTTATGCAAATGGATTTAATCTGGTGAAGAAGCTTCCTGTGGCTCTAGAGAAAAGATCACTTGCTAAATGATTAGCCTTACCAAATTTATCGCATTTAGTAAAGGCAACGGCATTTGTCAAAGATAACGAAACAGCGATTGTAATTAATATTAAGTATAAAAATTCAAATTTAAGAACTGCCATAATACCTAGCACTATCCAAGCAACTGGCTGGGCATATAATAATGCCCAGAACATCTTCGAGTCGATAGGATTGATTATACGATTCGGATCAGCAGTCTCAAAAACCCAAACGTTCTCGAACTCACCATTTGAAGAGTCTTTGATGAAATTTGTTTCATTCCACCATCTGAGTCCCACTAATAGCCTACCGCTAATGTTCTTCAAATTCCAGAAGTCAGCTGAGATCAATAAAACAAGAATTATAAAATGCAAGATGAATTTGTTATTTTTAGTGACTAGTCCAAGAATGAGATTACCAAAAATATATATGAAAATTGGAGATACTCTGAAAACGATATATAAGAGAAGAGCCACTGGATGAGAAGACTCCTTTAGTCTTTGGTATAAAGTCCAATTGGCTGGGTCAGTAATGTCCTGAGGGTTTCTAGTCTGTTGATTGGCAGAGTTTGACCCAGAATTGGCGTTATTATTTGAATTTTGGATTTCATCTGATTCTATTGCAGTATATTGTGACATTGTACTAGTAATATGTATTAATTGGATTATTATTCAACTAGTTTTCATCATACCTCGAAGGTAATCGTTCATGTGTTCTTGTTTTCATCGACTGATTTTTTGTGAATCAGAGGCATTGTTAGGTGTGTACGGATCTATTCTGAATTTGAGGAACTCAAAGCCCATACAAGTGAAGAAAGCTAAAAAAAAAAATTAGATAAATCAATTGGCTACTTCTTGATTTAAATAACTTACTTTGAATAAACTGAATAAACTACATAAACTAAAATGGGGTTTAAAAGATTTTTCGGTGGTATAACCAGAACCCAACTAGAAACTGGTAAAGTATGTATACCTCCCTCCTTCCTTGTATAGGATTCTGTATTTTTCTTGAATTTATACTAACATCTCTGTATTTATAGTTTGGTTTCTGTCTTCTAACCCCTATTGCTGTCATGTACTATGTTGGTCTTAATCCTGAAAGAAAGTTCAATCTTCCTGGTTTCTGGCCAGATCCAGAAACTTTGAATCAAGTCCCCAAAGAACCTCATGAAATCCAGGCTGAAGTTGCTAGAATAAGAAGAATGAGATTAGAGAAGAGGAAGAGATTAGAAGCTAGAGCTAGAGAATTGGGTATTGAATTGGAAGATGATGATGATAAAAAAGACCTCAAATGAACTAGGTTTATGCCTTAGTAGTGGCTGGGCGCACATGCTGCTCAGGCCAATAGTTCATGACATTTCCATCGACACATTGTAACGACTTTTTTTCCAACACTTGTATATAGAAAAACTAGTAAAGTTCTACTTAATTACTGCAGATTTTTTTAGTGTAAACCTAATGTACAAAAACTTGTATTGTAAAACTAGTATAGATCAAAATCTATCAAAAAAAAAGATTCTATAAATAAAAGAACTAAAATAAATTTAAATCATTTGAGGGAAACACACAAAAAAACATGAAGATAAAGAAGGAATACATTTTGATTAATTAAAATAGTGAAGTAAAAAAAGTAAAAAAAGTAAAAAAAGTAAAAAAATAGGGGAGTTGTATACTCCCCATAAGAAGAAAAAGAGCTCTTTAATAATCATAACATCGTTTCCGGAGTTGAAAAAAAATCGTTAAATTAAGTTAGTCAAGCTAGTTGGAGCCTGAGTAATTCTCCTCAGATTTCCCAAAGTGATACTTGTTTTGCAATTCTGTTAAATTGGTTTTGAGTTCATTGATAGTATTATTCGAAAGCTTAACAGATTCTGAGTTTTTGCTGTTGTCAATCAATTTACTAAACATGACCATCAATTCAGCATCATCAAGTTTGGGAGCAGGGGAGAAATAGGAATTATTGTTATTATAATTTGTAGGGCTATTAGAACCTTGTGAACCATAATTACCCTTATGGGCCGAATTCGAATTAGATCTTGATTTGTAGCTAATACCACTAAAAACAGCTTTCGATAACATACCTTGGCTCAAAGGAGTGAGAGCCCTCTGGTATGGAGGTGAAGAAGCAGAAGAAGGTAAAGAGTCATTCAATGGAGGTGTTGATACATAAGGAAAGTTGATACTTGCATTGCCAGTAGTTGGAGAGAATCCATACAGCCCCCTCTTATTACTTTGGTGAATTTCATGGCCAAACAAAGCTGTATTGTCATCATCGAGTTTATGTTTGCGGTTAGACTCAAGATTTGTATCAATAACAGGAACAGAATTGGTGGAGGCAAATTTAGAAATGCCAGGAGCGGATTGGTTACCTAAAGCCCTTTTATTGCTTCCATATTGAAGAATTCCATTGTTAGAACTAGAGTGATTATTATAGACACCACCAGCAGAAACGGGAGCAGAATTTGTAGCATTCATGGGAGATTCAATTGAGTAATGAGGAGAATGATCAATGATACCAGCATCAGCACCATTAGTTGAGTTATTAGTGATACTAGTAGAGCCATTCTGATTAGCAGCTGTTAATAGGGTATTGAGGTTGACTGGGTTTTGACCAATACCATTTGTTGTAGTAAATTCTGGGAATGAGAGATCAACACCATTGAAATTATTCAGCAGAAGTTGATTTTGAGTTATTGGAGGACCAAGAGGAGTTGGGAGTGATTGTTGAGCGGCCTGTGATTGTGATTGGCGATTACTATTGCTATTGGAGTTGTTAACGGTATTCATTGGTGAGTTAGAGCTGACCGTTGAAGATGATAAAGGAGAAACCAAAGAAGAGTTCACATTTTGATGTTGGGTTTGTGTTGCAGTGTACCAATTTTCATGAGCCAATAAATTATTGTTATTGAGGTCTGACGAATTGTTTAAAGAATTATTGGTTCCAGTGATGTTGTTAAGAGTATTCAAATTATTGATTGATCCCGATACATTATTATTAGAATTATTATGGGTAGGATTTTTATGAGGATCAGGATTATCAATGTCTTCATTACCGAAAGTTTCCAGCAAGCAACTACCAATGATTTCTTCAATTGAAACATAACTAAGGGTAATCTTCCCTCTTTCGTTAACAAGACCCAATAAGTCGTCGACATTCCAAGGGATTACCACGTTAAGATACTTCATGATTTCAACTAGCTTGTCATAACTTTTTGAATGGTTATAATTAGCAGTAGAAGAATTTAAAGGTAATAAACTTTGATGAGCGGCACTACTCACGGAAGGATCAGATGATGGCCAGTTTTCAGTTAGGTTTAACAAATGAGTTCTTTTCCAAGATGAAAATATTTTTTCTTTTGAAATTGAATCCCAAGATCTTTTGATCCATTCAATAACCTTGATTAATGGAATTTGATAATCTGATTCAGATAAAACACTGTCACCATTAGAACCATTTACCATTGACTTGAAGTTATTCAAGGTAATACTATTTGATTTAAAAAGAGGGTTTGATTCATTTTTAGAATTATACCCTTGTTTATGATGAATTCTTTGAATATTGATCATTTCCAAATATTGTTGTAAACGATATAAAACTTTAAATTCTTCAACGATTCCAAAACTCATTGGTAAATAGTCAAATTTAACACCGTTGTACATGGATGAATAAGGATTTTTATGGTTAGTATTATTTTTTAAGTAGCAAAGTCTAATATTTTTGAATTGTAAATTAATAATTCTATGAGATGATGAATCATCAAGGATGATAACAATTTTTCTTTTTGGAGTAGCATTTGCTAATTTATGTTCCAAGGCAAGTAAATAATTTTGAAACATACTTGAAGTTATCCATTTATTAATATTAGATTTATAAAAAAGTTGATAACTTTCAGTAATTTTATTCATTAAATTATGTTTTGATATAGTGTTTGAAGATAAATTTTTAAAGTTATTATGGGAACTTTGAGAGACATCAAATTTATCATATTTACCAACAACCAAGGGAGTTAATTTTTCACTACCATCAACATTACAACCAAGCATAACTGTTAAAGAATTTTCAGTTGAAAAACTTGACTGTTTTAAACCTTTATCGATTGAAGAAACATCAAAAATTTGATCCAACGGTAAAGAATAAAATAGTTTGAATTCATCCATGGTAAATATATCTTGAGGACGATAATTTTCTTTCTCAATTAATTGAGCTAGGTAATCTTTTAAATCCAATTTTTCATCAATTTTCCATACTTTATTTAATTTATGTTGATCAGGATTATTCAATATAGAATTATTATCCCCATGCAAATTAATATTGAGTCTTTTAACAAAATGATTACACCATTTATGATTGAAAACTCCATTACCATCTTTTTCAGTTGTCGGTAATCTATTCCATATGGCATTTGCAGTCAGTTGTATTATAGGGGTAGTTATTGGAATATTTTCCCAAATTGCTTGAGTTATCCATTCGGTTAAGATTTTTCTTAGTAAAGGATTTGATTGTTTTCTTCTTCTAACTAATTGAAAGTCAGTTTCTTTTGAAGCAATCAAATCATTCTTAGAACTTAGAATTCTTGAAATTGTAGTTTGTGAAGGAGCCTTTTCTGAACCGTATTGGGTTTTGGCCCAATCAGCTAGATCAGCCTGAGTCATCTCAGGGTTTGACTCTGACTTGAGACAAATATCAATCTTTTGTTTGATAGTATATCCCATTGTAACAAATGAAGGGAAGTATATGTGGATTATGAAACTCACCAGGGGTTAGTAGTTGGTTAGAAATTGTTTGCAAAAAAAGAGAAAAAAAAAAAGAGAAAAAAAAAAAAAATGTTAAAAATTAAATGTGCCAAAAAAGATCAGGAATTTGGGTTATATTAATAGTGTGGGAGAGGATACTCACCCATACTATGACAGGACAAGGGGAAAAACAAAAAAAAAAATGTTAGAAAAAAAAAAAGAAAAAGAGATTGAGATCGAGACAAGAACCCAAGCACTTGGAACGGATCTAGCAAACAACAAGCAAAGGACTATTGTTTTGTTAATGGATAGATCGATTAAGTCTTCCAATTAATAGTAGTGGTTAACCTCGAGAAAACAAAGCACTGTCAAAATGTATGAACTACTCAACAAAAGAAAAGAAAAGAAAAGAAAAAAAAAAAAAAAACGTTTTAGTAGTTACCAGAAAAGAAAAAGTTGAACAAAATCAATCAGTTAACGATAATGAAAGAAACGACTGCAAGAATCTTGGCACCTTAAAATTTCACAACTATAACAACAAAAACGGTGACTAAAGATGTAGAACAAAGAAAGTCTTGATAACCTTGAGGAGTATTATTGCTTTGGTGAACGCAGCCTGAATTAGGATTGCAAAGAGGTTTAATCAAGAACAAGAACAAGAACAAGTGCCAGAACAAGAACCAAGAACAAGTGCCAGAACAAGAAAAAGTACAATACTTTGACGTTATGCACAACTAATATGAAAGGGATATAGGGGACAGCTCAGAGTCCAGTTCGAAGCGAAAAATTCCGAGGTTAGACAGGAGAGTAAAGGGAACACAAGGACAAACAAAGAAGGACAGGTCCCGGATTGGAAAATCGTGAAAGGAAGGGAGAAGTAGCGAGACCAATTGTAGATAACAAAGAAGAGCAGGAAATATGTTGACTCAAATGCAAGGGGGATTGAAAGCTTTGAAAAAAATTGGGTAGGAAACGTGAATGTCAAAAAAACAAGTACTATAGTGGGAGTAACAAGGTTGTAATTAAACAGGGATAAGGAGATTAGGTAAAAGAGAGAAGTCTTCAATCGCTAGAATTTGAGCTATTGTCAATGAAGAGCAGGGATAATAATTTGAAAGGGTATATGGTAAAGAAAATGTTACAAAAAAGAACAAAAATATAGAAAACCACCAGAGAGACCAAAAATACAAACACTGGGAACCCAATCTGAAATCTGAATACGATATTGTTATAATTTGAAATGGTAATTGTAATTAATTTTGAATTGGTTTTTAAATTGGATTTTAAATTGGATTTTTGGAAAAGGAATAAGTAGTTGTAGAGTCAAACAATTCAGGAAGATAAAAACAAAGAAAAACTCTTGGAAATTATGGCAACAATCCACAAGTTATAGTCAACATGCTAAAGTTCCAGAGGAACCAATTTTTAAAGAAAATTAACTGGGAAGTGATTTGAATTGATGCCGTAACTGTCGTTTTTTTTTGCCCTTTTAGCAAACAAATTTTGATTTTCTGTAATCAAAAAAATCAACTTAGGCTTAAGGAATAAGTAATACAGCAGTTAAGGGAAACAATTTTTTAAGGGAAGAATCACTAAAGCCAAATCCAAAGCCAAAAAAAGAAATTTAGAGTCAATGTAATTAGGATAAATGGTATCGCCGTTAATGCCAAAAGTAAGTCAATATGCTTTATTGTTCTCGGCAGTGCAAATTTGTCAATTTTACTCTGATTTCTTTTCCTGTTCGTTTCGTTTCTTTTCTTTTCCTTTATTTTCAAATTTGATTTATATTCAATTACTGATACGGATAAAGTGTATCAACCCTAGTTGACGTGGTGTGGTATCAAAACCCTTTTTTTTTTTTTTGTTTTTTTTCTTTTGTCTCTTTTTCTCTCTTTTTTTTTTGCGCTGCTACAGATTTTGAACATTTTGTTTTTGCTTTTTGCTTTTTACTCTTTGATTTTGCTTTTAAAGACTAACAAAGAGAAAAAAGAAAGCAAAAAGAAAAGAAAAAAAGACGGGGTTATTTGAAACATCACCAGATGGATATCTCTCATTCTTTGCAGTTGGTTGGCGGGTTCAAATTTAGTTCTAATTCTAAGCTTATTTTTGGTTCTTTTCGATGTTTTTTTTTTTTTTGTTTTTGGTGCGAAGGGCTCATTCGGCCTTTCGTGCTAAGTAGGCTTACTCTCGCTGACATTGAAACGGCAAAACCTAAATGCTATTCGGTGCCTTGTTTCATCCGGAACAAGTCGAATATGATTATCATCTTATCCTTTTCCTTGTTCTTATTCTTTTGTTATGTCTCTATTTTTTGACTTACTTTCACGATATTATAGCCTTATCAAATTTTTAAAGTTTCCAACGCACCCAAGTGCCACTCCTAGATTAGTTGCAGACCCCCCCCCCCCCCCCATTTTCTATTCCAATACAGTAATTTGGGGGATCCCTAAGAGGTAGAGAAATCAAGTTTCGTATTACGTTGATGGAATTTTAAGGGAAAGAAATAAATGAAAAAAAACGTATATAGACCAGAATAAAGTTAAAGTAGACCGAACAGGAACAGCAGCACGTCAACAGACCGTTTCCCGGTTCGGATCGTGACGTTCGTGACGTTTGTTCTGGTTGATACTTCCGGAAAACAGTTTTGCGTTCGGGAGGATAAATTAGTAATACTAAAAATTTATCAAAATTTTAACAATCCAACGTAATTTAAAATTTAAGAGTTTAACTAGACCAAGTTGTCTTAAATGGGAACATAAGAAGTTGATTGTTTCAATTTGCCCTTTTGCTTTTTTGTTTTCTTGTTTTCTTGTTTTTTCGCTTTTCTTTCCCGTTTTCCGTTTTGTTTTTTGCAATTTTCTCTTACGTTTTCTTAAATGATTACCAAATCTTGAATTCATTACCATATCAATTCTCTAATTAAACTTTCGAGTATGTCCTTAATATAATTATTGTTGAAGCTTGCCCTGGTATCTTCAACCGATCTTTTTGACTGCTGCCAAGAAATTGCTAATTACGTGGGAATTTTCATGTCTATTTATAAGAAAATGTGTCTGTTGTATGGTTAAAGAACGGTCAAGGCAAAGAGATTTCATTGTAATCAATTTTTCATTGTCTTCTCTAAACAAAAAACAAAAATACAAAAAAAGGATTCTTCAAAAAAAAAAAGAAAAGAACAACAAGTATCAAAACTCAGCTGCACTGGCCTACGAACTACCTTTCAAACAGTGAGATCGGGAAGACTGCCGGACCTCTGTTGAATAGCACTTCCCATGAGATAACACTAAGGACTTAATCTACTAACAATAAACTTCGGAAACGAGTTAGAACTCTTAAATCGAGGGAAAGATTTATTTGACATATCGTTGACGTATAAAGAAAAGAAAAGAAGGGGAAGACTTAGCCTAGTAAACTCACGGCTTTCAAAGGTTGAAAGATACAAGACCAATTAACTTTGTTCATAAACGTCATTTTCTTTGGTTGTTTGTTTACCTGTAGTCAATTATGTAAAGAAAATAATCAAATAGAGAGAGAAATAGGACTTACGGTGACTTGTCTACATTATCAAAATAATCTAAAACATCATAGAATGAATCATAGAATGAATCACCGGAAGTAGCAGCGTAGCTGTTGAAAAGTCAATTGTTAAACCAGAGGCTTTTTCTTTACTTGGCTTTGATGTCATAAAAAATATGACATCTTTTCTTTTTGCCAGTGTACTTAACAAACACCGAATAACAAGCCAATGAGGAGACTCGACCAAGAATCCCGAATAATGCTTTCCAGAATATTAATTATAATGAGCTTGATTGTTAGCTTGGTTCAACTGAAACTACTGGCAACAAAGAATACCGCTCCGGAACCATGCCTTTTGTGCTAATACATCAGATTCCTTTCCGGTACCGCCTTTTCCCTTACCTTGTTGTTTCTTTTTCTCAGTAGTAGAAACGGTATTGTAGCTATGCTGTATCTGTACTGTATCTGTAATGTATCTGTCATGTATGCTTGCTGTCAGGCCCATAATCATGACTTGTAACTGTTGTTATTGACACCCAAAAACTTCCACTCTATTGGATGTGAAATCAGGATTTGATCAAATTGATAATATTGTTTAGTGTTTTTTTTTTTTTGCTCTCCAGCGGGTCCTGTATACTGTTTCCAGCTGTCAAGTTTAACCGTTTTCTATTGTTTGACAGTCTTTTTTTCCTTTTTTTTTTTTTTTTTTTTTTTTTTTTTTTTTTTTTTTTTTTTTTTATTTTGTAAGCCTTTCTGTACGTTATTTTTTTTACTGAGTCCGAACTTTAAGTTCCGTATCCTTTACAAATTTCTTGCAACACTGGAAGTATCCAATCAGATACTAAATATACTTACTGTATGTTATTTATAATCATGGTTGCTGTGTTGAGAAGTAATGTTATTTGGGTTCTTAGGTTATTACATCAATTTATTTTATTCTTTTTTCTTACGTCTTCTTATTTGCAATGCAAGTTAAAAGTGACTTAGTGATCGTATAGTCCCTATTGTTTACAAAATTTACAAGTTTGCAAAATTAAAAACTTGCAAATTTACAAGTTTGCAAAATTAAAAACTTGCAAATTTACAAATTTGCAAATTTGCATTTTGTCTTAATTTGATATTCTGTAAATTCGCTCAAATTTTATTTAAGTTGCGATGCTTATTTTCATTCCCATTACGAGAATTTGAAACAAACTTGAGTTCACCATCAGGGTAGAATGTCTTTTTAAACTAAGAAGGGGTACTAGCGCAATTTATTCCAAAGGGCAATGGAGTAATTAACTCAATTGTGGTTGGCCAGTTGCCAATTTCAAATTATCCCTGACATATTATATGTTCCTAACTAATTTATCCTTTGTTCTGTTTTTTCATGCTTAAACTTAGTATTCATACATCACACAAACAAAAATACAATTGCATTTGGGCCCTTGTTTTTTAAAAACTTGTTGTGATTCCAAAGTTATACCGTAGAACGAAAAGTCTTGGACCCACCGTGTTTTCTAATTAATTCAATCATCAACCTCGTCTGATGAGAATTTCTTGTCGAGATTGTGATAATCCTTCTTTTTCTTGTCTATCAGTAACCAATCATCTCAGTAATTTCCGTAGGCTTTTTCTACAATCTGAACTGAAGCCAATCAAGTAAACAAATAAGAAAACTAGTAATAGATGGGAACAACCAAATAAAAAATCATTTCTTGAAAAAAAAAAGAAATCTGCATAAATCAAAGCAGCTGCTCGCCAATAGCAACGTTGATAAAATTAGTCCCTGCTTAAAAATTATTTATCCACTTAACGAGAAGACTCACTTCTATTCGAGTTGCAGGATAACTATTTTCTATGGGGATAGTTAGGAATAACCGAAGGCACACCCTTGCGTTTGCAAGGCATCAAGGTTATTTATGGGGTCTGGGTTTTTGTTTTGTTCTTTTTCTGTTTCTGTTTTTGAAGGAAGCCCCATTTGACACATTCTGGGCTACTCACCAAGTAAACTAACATGAAATTTTAGTTAATAGTGTAAAAAGAAAACAAAAAAGATAGATGTTGTCAAAACAACATCACTACTAATCACTCTGGAGATATTGAAAAAGTTAGGTGCTCCCACTCAAATAACAGTTAACAATAAACTTCACCCAGATTTCGCCGAAATCTCTTGCTCGAAATCACAACGTGGTTAATTAGCTATTAGCCATCTCTTTATTTAACAATTTTGTTCTTCTTGTCATAGTAATTGTTATTTCTACAAACCTGTTTTCTCATCTCTCTACCCCTTAGTTCATTCATTTATTTTAGGCAGTTTATCAAAGGCTTATAAGAAGCCGGATTACGCCTCACTCCAAGAGAAATGGAATTACGGAATTTTTTTTTTTTTGAATTTTTCTTGCAGGC
Source organism: Hyphopichia fennica (assembly GCA_030444945.1). Lineage (NCBI taxonomy): Eukaryota > Fungi > Ascomycota > Pichiomycetes > Serinales > Debaryomycetaceae > Hyphopichia > Hyphopichia fennica. Next base: position 503,074 of record JAJMOB010000004.1, on the reverse strand, counting down.
TATTATTAGGGGATGTCTATGCCTAAAAGGTAAATTAGACGTTATAAGAAAAAGCGATTATTGACAGCTGAATCATCAAGAAATTTCAGTTTTCCCATTTAATTCTCATTGGATAGTTACAATTACGAAATATTCTAAATATATTTTGAAGTTTAATTGTTACTAGTTTACTTGGCTTTGAGTTTTTAAAAATATAAATCATTCTAATGCTATTTTGTTTTCTTACTATTACAGTATAGTATATTACGTTTCACGTATTGCAGCTCACTATTTTTCTCTTATTGATTCCAACTATTTTTACAATAAAGGCTAGTACAATGATTGGCAGCTGCCAAACATATATATATATACACACATACATATACACACACACATATACACACACACATACATACACACAAAAAAGAAAAAGGATAGTGTGTTTGTTTTTAGTTTTGCTTTCCCATTTTATGTTAATAGCCATGATGTACTTACTCCGGAAACTACTTTAATCGGATCTATTTGAAATACTGGGGGGATTAACCGAGGAAATCGCCTCAAAGACCCAGTCATAAAAAAATTGAATAGAATCACCCCTATTCTTGTTAAAGTTCTAACAAGTCCGCTCAATAGGTCTCCTGAATTGAATAGCATCCGAGAGATATTCAATTGTTTCGTTAAAACTTAACCCCATAATCTACTATTTCCGGTGTTTAATAGATATCTGATCTTTCGGTATTACCAATTATAGCAGCAAAAGAAAAGAGAAAGTATGGAGATTAATGAAAGTTTACAAAACAAATTGAAAAGATCAAACATCACCAAAGTTCAAACGTTCAAACGTTGGGAAAAAGAAGATACAAAAAAAAGCTACAAAAAAAAAAAGAAGTAGCCAAAAAAAAAAAAGACTAAAAAACCTGATTTCGGGTAATTACCTCCGTTCAAAATTAACTTTTTTTTTTTGCAAACCTAAAATGTTAGATAAAAGGATAAATTTATTGATGGATATCCAAATGTTACCTTTTTTATAATTAAAGTGTTATATTGGTGGGAATGGTTTCATATCATAATTTTTATTGAATTACGAAAGGTAAATTGGATTAGAGTATTAGTCTTCAGTGCATTGGTGCTCATTCAAAGCTTATCAAAATTTTTAAAATACGAAATAGGTAGGCAAACTAACTTGATAAAGTCAGTTTACTAATATCTTATCGTTGAATTGTCAATGTGTTAATTAAGGAATGTTTATACATTTAAGAAGAAAATGATTACAAATTAAATATTCTAGATTGAACAATCAAAATTGACCCGGTGCTGAATTTTAGTACTTAGCAGCTTATGTAATTGCTGATAAAGCATGAGTATTGAATGGTAACTGATACCAATTTGAATAAATGACAATTACACTGAAAGTTATTTTGAGACTTTATCATAAAACATTATATTAAAGGCTAATCCCTAACATAAGACACGGGAGGTAGAAAAGGCATAAGAGTTAAAAAAAAGATATAAATATACAACTGAGACACAACCATAACAACATAAGAGATGGTATAAAACATATAATTAAAGAATTAATGCAAAACAAAACACACACTAGTGTAGGTTTAGTATAACTAGTGCAGATCTAAAAATTCAACAATGTGATTAAAAACTTGACCAAAGATTTCATCATTTTCAATTAATAAGGAGTGTCTACCATTTTGAATTGGAATAAATTTTTTATCAACTTTTTCTTCTAATAATTTAATAAATTTACTGGTACCTTTAATCCAATTAACATTATCATTAGTACCATGACAAACCAATAATGAAATTTTAGGATCAAATTTAGAAACATAATCATCATTCATTAATTTATAACCACGATTAAACATATCATTAAATTGACGAGCGGTACCAATCAATTTAGTATCATGTTTAGCAATATAATCAATCCATTTTTGATTTGAAGTAAGATAATCATATTTTAATTGAGAATCAAATTTCATATTGGGGAAAAAACGATTAATAATTGGAGCACCAATTCTAATAAAAATATTTGGTTCAGTTTTTGGATGTAATTTAACTAAAGGACCAATTGCTACAATATCTTTAATAGAATTTTTATATTTACCCTTAATAGCATAATTAAGTACAATAGCTCCACCCATTGAATGACCCGCCAAAATGAATTTTTCATCTTTATTAATTCTAGCATCTAAATTATATTGAATCATATAATCTAAATCATCAAAAGTATGAAATTCATCTGTTCTACCAACTTGATCACCAGGAGATGTTTCACCAGCTCCTCTTTGATCGAAAAAGAAAATTTCATAACCGTATTGACTTAATTTATCAAATGCTTCGGTATAAATCGATGAGTGTTCAGCAAATCCATGAACATAAATAATTTTACCCTTATATTCAACTGATTCAGGTACTTTCCAAGTAACAGTTTTAAAATTAATACCATCATATGGAATAAATTGAACCAAAGGAGTTCCCTTGGATTCGTATGGAATTGGAATTGACTTGTCTCCCATTGTGATAAGTGATTATGATAAGCTGTTGCTATTAGAGATCAAAGTAACTCAAATAACTTAAACTTAAAGTACTGTAAAGGAAAGAAAAAAGTAGTTGATAATGTCAACTTTCGTAAATATAAAGCGGTAATTCTTGGAGTCCCACAATTTTTTTTTTTGGTACTTTTTTTGTATTTTTTTTTTTGGGTGGGTTAAATATAAAATTAAATGATTAAAATAGCACCACCAAAAACAAAAAAAAAGAAAAAAAAAAAAACACAGCAAAAAGCAAAAAAAGAAAAAAAAGACAAATAGGACTAATTGCTACATCCGAAGAACAAAAAAGTAAGGAGAGAGGTTGTTTGTTAACTAGTATATCATACATATAAAAAGCCTTCGCTTGGTTGAGAATGGGATTGTGATTTTGTATTGTTTATTAGTATCAACTATTGTATTGGTTAATTAGTACAATGAGGGGATTGAGATTTTATTTATTGTTTGGTGGTGCTAAAGCTCATCCAATTGACAATAGTGAGAATTGTAAATTCATGTGACTAGTGGCTCGGTTGGGACCGACATCGCGCCGTTGGGTTTGTCTCATCGCATGATTGGTGCTCATATAAGACTCATAGCATATACAGTATACTATATACTATATGTATACCATATACCATATACTATATACCATATACCATATACCGTATACTTACAGTACACTACACTTACAGTAGAGTGATCTGATGATTTCTTTGTTGTTTCTTTGTCTGTTGTTTTTTGCAGTCGACACCCGTACACCTTTCCCCCCCCCCTAGTAATATACAATAAACTCTATTGTTACTGATAACATTGTTTTAGCAGTAAATCTTTTTGAAATGGTTGCTAGATTCACTGACAGAGTGAAGTTGCTAATGTCTTTTTACGGAAACTTTTTTGACAAGTATTGATTACAATAGTTTAAAAGTATTGTTATTATTAACTTTATCTTGTTTTTTAGTACTATTCTATTATTCCTTGTCCCGTAGATTTCAGAAAAAGATTCAGTCCTTTCTTTGTTTTTGTTCTTAAAAGCTGTCTAGAACTTTGATATCAATGTAGAATCTAAATTTAATTTTGTAAGTTTCCACCCATTTTACCACTTATTAGTGGAAAAATTGATAAAATTGGTAAAATCGGATAAAGTATTAAAATAAACAAACAAATCAGAGAACAATTAATCCTTTAATATTCAATCATCAACTACTTTTAACAATCACTAATACTTTTAACAATCACTAATACTTTTAACAATTAACTTCAAATACTTTCAATGTTTAAAGCAAGTTCTTTGGTTGCGGAAGAAAAAAATAAGGTGTACGGATGTTGTATAGCAAGAAAGCAAGAAGGCAATCTAAGAGCCTCTCTCTCTTTTTTTTTTTTTTTTTTTTTTCAAGTTTCAGGCTATTGTTAAAAAAGTAATTGACTGACCTTTAAATTCTTACTGTTGTCTTTTCTTTATCAAAGAATACTCCAAGCTAATTTAAGTCTTTAATCAATTGAGTTTCATATCTTTATATTCTTTTTGATCAATCCAAAAGCTTAAAGCTTACTATTCTTTTTTTTCTGCTTTCATTCTCTTAACTTATATTGTTTATTTTTTTTTTTTTTGTTAAATTTTTTTTTTTTTTTTGTTTTTTAAATCAAAAAATACAACCTCTCACACGATATACTATATTCAATTCGATTGATCATGCTGACAGTTACTCATAATGATCGTTCGTCATCATCACTGTCAATAACTAAGATTGCCAGTGGTGGTAAACTGAAGAATGCTTCATCATCAAATTTGTCTGATCCTTTTTATGGACTTTCATTCAAAGTTGGAGTGGCGGAAAATAAAAATACTACTTACAGAGCTAAAATGGAAGATGTTCATACTTATGTGGCAAATTTTGCTGAAAGATTAGATTGGGGTTATTTTGCCATTTTTGATGGTCATGCTGGTAAACAAACCGCTAGATGGTGTGGTAATAATCTACATAGTTTGGTTGAAAGTGAAATTTTGGCCTTGGAAGAAAAAGATCATCAAAAATCAAGTACCGATTCTGAAAAATCAGATCAAGATGAAATTAATAATGCTGCTCCTTTATCTGGTAAATATGATATTAAAGATGTTCTACATAACTCTTTTGTTAAAGCAGATCAATTAATTGAACAAGATGGTAATGGATCTTCTGGTTCTACAGCTGCTGTGGCTGTACTTAGATGGGAAACCGATGATGAATCTTCTTCTGGGAAATCACAACCATCAGATCAAGATCAAAAATCCAATCAATTCGATTTTGTCCCTGGTCCTTCCCATAAAAGAATGTTATACACTTCAAATGTTGGTGATCTGCGTATCATACTATATCGTGATGGGAAACCGTATAGATTGTCTTATGATCATAAAGCTCTGGATGATATTGAAATCAATCGTATAAGAGATCAAGGTGGTTTGGTCATGAAAAATCGTGTCAATGGTGTTTTGGCAGTGACAAGATCCTTGGGTGATTCATATATGAAGAGTTTTGTTATTGGGAAACCTTTTACAACTTCAACTCAAATTACCCCCGATGATGAATTTATGATTTTGGCTTGCGATGGTGTTTGGGATGTTCTATCCGATTTGAAAGCATGTCAATTTGTTAGCGAGGTTTTCAGACAACAAAAGGAAACTGGCCAACCTTATGATACCCAAAGTGCCGCCAAAAAATTATGTCAATTAGCAATAGATAATGCCACCACTGATAATGTAACTGTGATGGTTGTTAAATTTGAAAAAGATGTTTTCAATCCTCAAAATTAATCATATTTATTCTGTGATATAATCTTTTCGCTCTATTATTTTTCTTTAAGTCACTTATCATTGTGCTACGATTTAATGATATTCTTTCTTGCATTTCATATACATGCCCTAAAACTTTACTGTGTTTTTTTTTTTCCCTTTTTTTTTTTTCATTTTTTTCATTTTACTACACTTTTTTTTTAGATGCAAATAACGAATTATAAATGTACTATACAATTGTATTTAGAAGTTTACTTTCAGATATCCACTTCATTTACGTAATCATTAGTTTCTTCTTCTTGCTCTTCGAGTTCACGTAATTTTTCAACCTTGATTTTTGGACGATAGAACTTAAGAGCTAAACTACTCGCAATAACACTAACAGATGAAAATGCCATCGCCGCACTAGCCCACACAGGACTTAATCTCGAATTATTATACGGGTAGATCACACCAGCAGCAATTGGTATACCAATACAATTATAAATCAAACTCCAAGCAAAATTGAATTTAACTCTCCTGAATACAACCCTTGACAAATTAAATAATGTAACCAATGTAACTAATGGGTGCAATTTATTTAATAAAATAAAATCACTCGATGTAACAGCTAAATCTGCACCCGATGCTAATGCAATCCCGACATCTGCAGCCGACAATGCAGGTGCGTCGTTAATCCCATCACCAACCATCGCGACAATATTACCCTTTAATTTTTGAATCATTTTAATCTGTGATTGCTTTTGATCAGGTAGTACTTCACTTATAATTTGGTTTGAAGGTATTCCAATTTCTTTACCTATAGCATCTGCTGTCAATTTATTATCACCTGTAATCATCCAACATTTAATACCAACTTTATGTTGTAAATAATCCATAACAATCCGAGTTTCTTTTCTGATTTGATCACGACATGCCATTATTAAAAGAAGATGATATTCATCATCTTCAAATAGTTTAGAACATTTAATAGCAACTAGTATAACCGATTTACATTCTGTTTTCCATTTATTCAATAATTCCTCTTGTTCATTGGTAATAGTAACGTTATGGTCTTTCATTAATGACTCATTTCCTAATATAGCATAACTTGGTTCATACTTTTTCCATAAGTCACCCGAATTTTCATCAAGACGGATTTCACCTTTCAAACCTTTACCAGGAATATTTTCGACTTGCGGAACTTTATTTTGTGATGGTTTCATTGACTCGTCTTGAAATCCCGTATACTCTTCAATGAAATTTCTGATGGCTTTTGAAATTGGATGTTTTGAAGAAATCTCTAAATCCCTAGTAACTTGTACTGCAAAGCTTTTTATTGATTCTTCAATAGTTTTATTACTTATAATGAAAGCAAAGTCGGTTACTTTCAATTCACCATATGTCAAAGTACCTGTTTTATCAAAGCAAACAACATTGGTATTAGCACCATCTTGGAATGCAACACCACCTCCTTTGGCCAAAATACCATATTTTGCAGCTAATCCAGATCCAACGAATAATGCAGTAGGAGCAGCCAACCCTAATCCACATGGACACGCAATAACAAACACTGCAATTGCAAATTCAAGTGACCAAACTGTCCAACCTCCAATATCAACATCAAGATAACTATCTGGTAACCTACCAGAGTATGCTAAACCCAACCAAATTACAAAAGTTGCCACTGCCAACAAGACAATAATAGGGACAAAATAACCAGTCAAAATATCAGCAGTACGAGCAATAGGAGCTTTACGTAATTGCCCATCACGCACAGTACTGACAATTTGATCAATGAGCGAATCACCTTCTAAACTAATAATTTTAGCAATTATTGAATTATTACCAGAGTTAACAGTACCCGAGAATATCTGGTGACCGGGGTAATGTTTGACTGGTGTAGATTCACCAGTTAATGCTGATTCGTCAAATTCACTAATACCTTCAATTATAATACAATCCACCGGGGGTGATTCACCGGATGCAATGATAATCAAGTCATCAGCTTCCAAATATTTTGTTTCAATTACTTTACCTTTATCATATTTAGTATCACCATCTTCAGCTTTGATAGGTTCTACTAATGTGGCTTGATGAACCTTAAGGTCACCTAAACCTGCAATTGCATCGGCAGTCTTTGATTTAGAAATCATTTCTAATAATCTACCAATTAACAAGAAAAATGATAAAAATACAACAGAATCAAAATATGTTGTATGAAGACCTTGATGGGTATTTCGTTTTTGTTGAGATGCTAAGATTAGTAACGCAATACTAGCAAAATATGATACTGAAGTCCCAAGCGAGACCAATAAATTCATTGAACCAAACCTAAAAATTCTCTTTTTATAAGAATTTCTATGAGTCCATAATGACCAGACCTCTTTTAATGCCTTTACATGAAAGATATCAGCAGCAAAGAAATAAACAGGTGTAGCCAAAATAAATAAAATCCAAGTATTTCTTGCAACATTACCAGCCCAAATTGGTTCTTCTACCCACATTCTAAATTTATTTGTAGAGGGTAATAATGACATTGCAACAACACCAAATATAAAAGTTGGAATTGTAAAGAGAATTGCAATTATTAATCTTCTGACAACTTTCATGGTTTCACGTCTAGTTAATTTACGTAAATGCTCATCCATGGAAACAGACTCTATAATTTTGCATTTGAAAGTACCATCTTCGCTTGGGTTAATCTTATAACCAGGTTCATCATCAGTTGGTTGTAAATGATTTAAATCATCAAGAAACCTTCTAATGGTGAAATTGTTTTCTTGATTAGGAATATAAGTAAATTTGATAAATGGATGCTTTAAAGTAATTGGATCTTCAATAACAAGAGCTTCACCAAAACTATTTAAATAGTTTGTAATAAGTTCAGGACAGTTACCACAGTACATGCCTTCGACACTAACATTAATAGATCTTGAACTTTTTTTACCGGAGGTATAATTGATTTTATCAACAGAAATTATCTCAAGATCGAATCCACAATCTTCAACAGTTTCTTTTAATCGGGCCAAATTATCTTCATTGTCGTTCATTGATTCTTCCATTACGAAAGTCCCAGACTTTGTAACGACATTAATACCATTTTCTAAAACGAATGGTAATTCTTTGACAGCAGTCTGAATTGAATTTGCACAAGCAGCACAAGTCATACCACCAATAGCTGCAGTAACTTTTACATTAATAGATCTTTGAACTGGTAATACCTCAATTAATCGACATTCAAATCCCGAGTCTTCGACAGCTGTAATGATTTTATTGACGATTTGTTTATTTGGAATAATGACAACGGCAGAATGTTGAATAAGATTAACAGAATAGTTCGCTTCATCATCATCATTTTTGATGCTTATATTTTCCAATGCAAGAGTTTGTTGAATAGTCTCCGAAACAGCACCAACACAGGAAGAACAGGTCATCCCTGATACTAGAAACACAGCACGATATTCTTGAGAAGGTTTTGAAACAAGGGTTTCAATAGAACCTTCCGGTAGGGTTTCCTGAGAGGAATTTTTAGTTGAAGAACTAGAAAACATACTCTTTCTTTTCTTAGAATGAGATTCAGAGGTTGAACAAGTATGACAATATTTCAAATGTTGTTTTTCGTTTTGATGATTTTGAAAGCGGGACCAAATATTAAGTAATTCAAATAATCCATGAACTTCTTCAGGATTTGATGAATTCGATGCACTATGTATTTGAGATTCTAATATCAATTCATTATCTTCAAAAAATTCCCATGATAATACGTGAAACCCACTTTTAGTGATGGCCTTTATAATTTTCTTGATGTAATGTTGAAGCATAGAGGGGGAACCAGCCTCAATACCATTGTTTGAATTATCGTAGTAAAAATCAATTTCCTTTTTATTGTTGAACTTATAAAGAACCACTTCAGAGTCGAGCGGTACCTGTTGTTCAACAGGAGTATTCAAAGACTCGTCAAATGGTTTAATAAAGACGAACTTGGAGAGTGATGCATGAATAGCAGCTTCACAATCCTCGCAATGAACGTTTGACAAATTTAAGTGGAGTCTCTCCATTGTGAGAAGAATGTCTAACAATAGAAGTATACACGATGTTATCTGACAAGTTGCCACTTTTTGAACAAATATATATGAGAAGTACTCTTTCTGATTTGAATTAATAAAACTAAGAAAACAGGTGTTGGAGATTTGGAAATAGGTCCATATTTATTGCAAAAGTTTTCTAAAGGGTTGCCGGCTGACACATCTGAGATATTTTGGCTACTCCAGCAAAAAAAAAAAAAAAAACCCACCCAAAAAAAGTATAATTCGCGAAGACATGAGCGACTTTCGCTATTTGCATAAACAAATAGCTGTCTTGATAAGAACAAGAATAGCACCATAAATCACAATGACCAGAATCGTTTTAGACTCTTATAAATACTGAAAGGGTATTATACACAATAATGAATAAAATGACTTTGTTACCAATGAAGTCGCTTACTAAGTAATTGAAAGAAAAGAAGGAAGGGTGGTGTCTGTGCAGATAGTCCATAGTCCCCTCCCACCAACGCAAACAAAGTGATTGTTTGAAAGTCTGATAGATGTGATCTGATAGCTGTGATCAACCTGGAGAGAAGACATATAACAAGTCTTGAACCCTATCAAGTTCGTATCAGATCGTATAAGTAATTAATAGTTGAAAGAGCATTTTGCACCAATGGCTGAAAATGAAAAAAAATGTACGGGTGTATTAGTAATGTAATTAAACTCTTCTCGGTCACGTGCCTTGAGATCATTTTTTCTCAGTCAATTTTCCACCAATTTTTTTTTGCAAAAAGTAAGCGTCCCAAGCAAGAAAGACTGGGTAAGGCAACTCATGACTAAGCTGTCAAATATTCTATATTATTGTTATTCTACACCCATATATATAAGATTATATATACTATTTATTACTTACTATTCATGAATTAACGAACGGATAGAAGATGTTGAAAAATATAACTAGTTTCTCCGCAAGAAACTTGGGTGGAACCATTCCTAAAAAACGCATAGGTTCTTTATCTTCCCTTGCTAAATTTTCAACTAATTGTAATAGACTATACGCTCCATCACCCAGTCGTCCTTCCTTACAAGGATCTAACCCTCAACTTTCTTTCCCGTGTCTAGATAAACTTGAAGAACGAACCAATCGTTTGTCCAGTGGGTTGAATTCAAATTCTTGTTCTACTGATGATGATATAAGTTCTTTAGAAGCAGGTCCGGAACCTTCATATGCAAAAATTCAAACTGGTTTTGAAGTTTATAAAAGTAATAAACCTATATTCTTTGATTTTGGTGGTTACTTACCTGAATATGAAATAGCTTACGAAAGTTGGGGTACTCTTAACGAAGCAAAAGATAATTTAATTTTAATTCATACTGGTTTGTCAGCTTCATCACATGCTAAGTCACAACCAAAAAATACAAAACCTGGTTGGTGGGAACAATTTATTGGTCCAGATAAATATTTGGATACTAATAAGTTTCTCGTGGTGTGTACAAATGTCTTGGGAGGTTGTTATGGTTCAACTGGTCCTTCCTCCAAAGATCCTGCCAATAATGATTATTATGGAACAAGATTCCCAATAATAACTGTTAATGATATGGTAAGAGCCCAAAGGGAATTAATTCGTGACGTTTTTGGCGTGAAGAAACTTCATGCTTCTATTGGTGCTTCAATGGGTGGAATGCAATCATTAGCTTACGCTTGGGAATTTCCAGATGAAGTTGAAAAAATTGTATCTATTAGTGGATGTGCCAGATCTCACCCTTATTCTATCGCATTACGTCACACCCAAAGACAAGTTCTAATGAGTGATCCAAATTGGAATAGAGGTTTCTATTATGAAAAAATTGTTCCTCATATAGGTATGAAATTAGCAAGAGAAATTGCTACTGTTACTTATAGATCTGGACCTGAATGGGAACACAGATTTGGAAGAAATAGAGCTGATGAATCCAAACGTCCAGCTTTATGTCCGGATTTTTTGGTCGAAACCTATTTAGATCATGCTGGTGAGAAATTCTGTTTAGAATATGATGCTAATTCGTTCTTATACGTTCTGAAAGCGATGGATTTATTTGATTTAAGTGAATCAACAAGATCAAAATGTAATAGAATAAGAGCTGAAACCGAAAAAGCATTTTATGCTGAAAATAATATTGAGCTGTCGGATGAAAAAACTTCAATTCCTTCAGAACCTTATAAAGAACAAATAAGATCAGCCACTGTTACTCCTAAGGAATCCCTTCAGGATTTACATGATGGTATGAAAAAGATTACTAACAAACAAGCTTTAATCATAGGTGTTGAATCTGATATCTTGTTCCCGGTATGGCAACAACGTGAAATTGCTAATGCATTCAAAGAGCAAGGGTCTAATTCCATATACTATGAACTTAGTAATGATGTTAGTAATTATGGTCATGACACTTTCTTAATCAGTTTTGATCATATTGGTCCGCCAGTGAAAGACTTTTTACTGTCTTAATCTTACAAATCCTATCATAAAACAATTAAGAATTCAACTACGACGATTTAAATTAAAATTCAGAAAAACGTATAATTACATGTTTATATACTTGCATATAGCAAATTTTAACTAAGAAAACAATGACTTTTTTAAGAAAAAGCTGTAACAAAGCTCTACAACTAGTAGATATTAAATAAATAAAAGAGTTTTAATATAATCAAGTAAATCTCTTCTATACGATAGTACCATGATGTGGGTCTAATTCATAACCCAATTTTCTGCTTGCGGCATAAATATAGTCTCTAACATTTGCAACAACAACCTTCGCTAACCCATTATTCTTCTTTTTATCTTTGCTATCGAGGTTATTATCCATGTGATGTGGTAAAAGATTATCGTGGGCACTTAAACTAACGAATAAAGCAAATGGAATAAACCAAACGCATAAACCAAAGAATGAGCAAACTTCAATAAAACTTGGAATTTGTGGAGGTTTGTAATTTGGTTGTAAGCGAACTTCTAATGGTGGAATATAAGGATTATGGAAATGGTTAAACCATAAGAAATGATTCGCTATCACCAAAACACAGGATGCAAGGAAAATGGGTGAGCTTAATTGAACATATGGAAATTTATGTAAGTTTTGTAAGTAAACATAGTATGAAATGATTGAAAATACTGTCAATTTGAATGGGAAGGAGTCAAATAAATATAATAAGACAAAAGTTGCAATTATACCATAAATCAACCTTTTGAGGAATCGTTTGGTTGGTTCCGAATGCTCTTCAACCAATTCAGAAATATAATAAAGACCTGATGCGATTGCTAATACGAGGAATACAAATCCAACGACAATCCCAACATATGAGAGTAGTTGCAATATCATGATGTGATTCGATTGTTATGTAAAAGAAGAACTTTCAATCTTACTATTTTGATTTCTCAGTGTCCGTTGACTTTCAACGTGTATCCTTTTCCCCTGCTTGTTTTTTTTTTTTTTTTTTTTTTTTTTTTTTTTTTTTTTTGTTCTGTCATTAACGCGTGCATTGCTGATCAAAAAAATGAACAAATGTTCATCTGTTCATACATAGAACTATAACTACTGATCATACAGAACCAATACACGGAATCTACGTCTAGATGATCGTTACTGATAACTTTTGTATGGCAAGAGGATAGTAATTTAAAAAAGCAAACTAAAAATTATTAATATAAAGGGGAAATAAAAAATGTGAACAAAGTTATAAACGAAGTAAAATAAAATGTAGTAAAATATAATGGGTTTGAATTAAAGGGGTGTACTTTTCATGATAAGATAAGTATAGGGACAAAGAAAAATGATTAAAAATTAGCAAGCTTTAATCATAGATATCAATAGGAGGAATCCTATCAGTATTATAGAACCAGTTTCCTCCCTCCAATTCTCTCATCAACCAGTCCGCTGGGAACATAACCAAATGACCATGAATTTCGTTCAAAATTCTTTCTGCAGAATCACGTTCAAAAATACGTTCACCCAAGTAGGCTCTTCTTCTGGCACTAAATGTTCCAGCTCTTCTTCTTTTTCTGTTTCCTTTTGTCTCATGGGTAGGTTTACCATTTGAAGATGAAGTGCCATTATTTGCTGCCTCAACGTCATTATCTTCATGTTCAGCTTCATCGGAGTCGTCTTGCTCGGCACCAGAGACAGAATCCTCCTCCTCTTCTTCAGGAGTAATATGGAATGCATCATTCAGTTTTTCTTTAGAGCCATTAGCATACGGAACTTGAGTTGCATCTTCGAAGTTTTCAGTTTCTTCCTCATTAGTCTCATTGATCGCGTCCTTTGCATGGAAGCGATTCTTGAATTTATTTCTTTGAGATTGTGAAGGTGACATTCTTACTTCATTTTGATTACTTGGTGGTGCATGGCCCAAAAGCCCAACATCATTTTGAAGCTTATTAACATTAATGGTAGCATGGCTGCCTTTTCTAACATGTTTGTTACCCGCAGTTGAAACATCTTCATCGCTGTCTTCATCATCCAGGCTGTGATGATCATAGTGGAATTTTTCTCTTCTGGTTCTGGCGTCTTGTGCTTGTGCCAAAATGAAGGCTCTTTGTAATTTGGAGAATTGCTTATATTCTTTCCAAGATAAAACAGTATCATCAGGTTGAGTATGGAAGATAGTACGGAATATTTCAGTATTTCTTCTGGCGTTATCAAACCAAATATCTTCGTAAAATTCCACATCTAATGGATCTTCAAAGCAATAAGGGTCGATAAATCTATTAAATTGTTCAACTCCCTTTGAATTGATTTCTTGAATAACATCACGAGCGGTAGATTCGTTCAAAGTGACAATTGGGATATCGTCGCCATGTACATCACTTGCAATAGCTTCAATAGATTTCTTATCAACAGCATTAACGTCGTTCAAGCTGTCATTTTGAGCATCAGCAGGTCCTGCCTCCACAGAAGAAGTAATCTTTTGATTATCACCTTTTCCAAAATGAATATCTTGATTACTCGAAGATGCAGTACCAGAACTTTGTGGAGGAGCCAGAGATGCGGTATGACTAACATTGATACTACTATGATTCGATTCACTCCCAAAAGAACTTGATTGTGGTAACCCAGTTGCAGCTCTCTTTTTGGCTTCTTCATCTTTTTGTTCTTTTTCTTTAGCAGCAACTCTTTGCAAGTAAGAGATCTTTTTCAACAATTGCCATCTTTCTTTATTACGTTCATTGATAATTTCCTCCGATTCATCATCCATTTCATCGAGCATACCATAATCATCAGACTCCAAAAATTCAATAACATTGGAAGTATCAGGTAAAAAGACGCCAATGGGGTTTTCTTGCATCGATCTATAAGCAAGATCCTTCAAAAATCTAGTACTATTGAGTCTAGCCTTTCTTGCTAACTTAGAGTGATATTTATCCAAGCCTTCACCGTAGACATCCATCTTATGGTTATCATTATGTTGAACCCTAGCATCGTATGAATGCTTCTTCTTGTCTCTGATACCTTTGTTAGCTTCGTGCTCACCTGTTCTATTATTAAAAGAAATTGGTAAAGATAAGGGACTTGGAGTAACTTTCTTTTCTTCTTCATTAACATCGTCCAAAGGAGCTTCTTCAGCTTTCAAACCAGCTTCATTATTATTTTGTGCGTTTTTCCATCTAAATGTACCTTGTGGTTGTTGAAGAATATCCCTTGAAGCTAATTCAACCATTGCTGACATAACCAGATGTTCAGGGTTCTTGAAGGTGTTAGTTGCAGCTTGAAGACCTTTTGGAGTTTTAGCAAAATTTTCAAATCTTTTGAATCTTCTTTCAACAATATCTAACGTATCAACGCTAACACCAACATGCTCTCTCATTAACCTCATTCTTAAAGTATGAGCAAATTTCCCGGCGAGATACGGTTCACCATTCATAGTGGTACTTATAGTCTCTTTGTCCCTGACTATGGCAGCGACCTCTGAATCTCTAATACCTCTCATGGATCTTTCGTTGATATTAGCACTTCCGATGATCGCAGCCCTATCGTCAACAACCATAGTCTTAGCATGAATATATAATTGCTCAGTAACTAATGTTCTATCTGGACCAATAATACCCCACTTTCTTAACGAGAAGAATTGAATATAATCATCAGGATTGATACCATACTTCCTTAATTTGGCAAAAATTGAAGTGCTACCTCTAGATATAGACATATATTGGCATTGCATGATGACCCTAACAGAAGATCCATCTGGTTCATCGACCTGAGATTCAAAACCCGGCATCAAAGGAATAACAATAACAGCTCTCCAGTTAGTACCATCATTATGAGCTTTGATAATACGATCAACCAAAGCATCACCAATTCTATTTTGAATTTCGGTACCATCAATGAAACAAGAAGTAACAAAAAATTGATTTTCAATGTAAACGAAATGTTCGGAAGTTTCAATCAATTTTAAGTACGCATTTTGAATACTTTGTTCGTGTTGTTTAAGACCCAAAGACCAATTACCTGAAGATCTTAATAACTGTACCTCACAAGTACCACCAAGACCCATCTCTTTAACTTCTTCATCTGAAAGATCTGGAGGAGGAGTAAGTAAAGGAGTAAATCTACTCGGTCTTTTTTGACGGAGCAAGTAATTCCATCTTTGAACAAAATGTCTTGACAAATCTCTTGCAATTTTACCAGAGGTAAGCATATGAACATCATGCCAAGGCATTCTGGGCACGGCATCTCTATCATACATAGACTCATATGGCTTATCAAGGCCATAGAAATCTTTAACACGAGGATTTGAATAATCCTTACCTGGGAAAGTTTGGAACCTAATAAATTCCTCAGGCGAAAGAGATTCTGGATCCAAAGCCTTGAAATCTACCTTAGAATCATCAACTAAAACATGATCAGGCGTATCATACCTACCATAACATAAATCAATACCACCCACAAAGGCAACAGTATGATCAATTATACACAATTTTTCATGATGAGCCCAGAAAAAAGTATTTTGCAAAAGTTGATTAGGTGATCTAATAACATGAATGTTCTCGTCATCTAGTGATAAAATAGAGTGTTTAGTGTATAGAGAATCAGTTGAAACGGTTGAACCGACATTACGGTAAACTATAACAAAAATCTTAACCCCTTGTTGAGCTTTTCTCTGCAAAATTCTATCAATTCTCCACTGTTGATTACCATTAGCTGGCCTTCTCAAGTAAAGCTCAGGAGATAACCACCAATCATGAATGAAAATAACATCTTTTGCCATTTCCATAGCAGAGGAAACCGCCCAGAAGTAATCTCTGGCATCCACAAACCATTGAGCATAACAATCTTGTCTAACTGGAGCAAACGACTCAAACCTATTAGGGTTTGACCATATACTAGAGTTTTTCATGTCAGTAATTGATTTGAGCCAAAGTTTATGCTCCTTAGCTGACTTAGGAATTAAAACTAATTTACGCTCAGAATTTTCTAAAGTAATTTTCAAATGTTTGAAAACCTTGTTCAGATAATGTGTAGCAGTAGACTCTTCAGTATCTAAGGCTTTTTGAACCATTGAAGCATCATCATAATCGGATTCAGAATCAGAGCCAGAACCCAAAGCTTTAGTATCGAAAATATCAGATTTAACACTGATCTTAAATTTAGAATCAATTAAGAAAACTTCTAATGGTAAGGTAGAGTTGATATCATCAACATACATGACATATGAATTTCTAATAAGTAACCATTTTTCAGATCTTCTATCAATCATGCCTTTTAAATCATTCGCTTTGAAATGTCCAACTCTCCAACCTTGAGATTTGGCAGTTCCACCAACGTGGATAACACCTTGTTTGCCCTGATAACCAGTTTCATAGCTCAACAAGGAAGAGATTGGGGAAATTTCAAAGAATTGAAATAGTCTATTTGATTGCGGTCTTAATGCAACCAATTTGATTAAATCATGTAGATAATTACTGACTTGTGCAATATATTCTTCATTCTTTATAGCTCTTCTACGTTGAACTTCAGGACTTAAATCTTCCGTTGAAACTGAAGAAGCTCTACTAAGATGAGCTCTCAAATTACTAAAATGTCCACTAATAGTAGTATGAAGAGTATGAGTTGAATGAGCATCACCGTTATTATCAGCAGTAAGACTTGCACGATCGTCGACGTTGACCTCATCCGCTGGTTCATCCAAAACCTCATCAATTGGAGTGTTAACATTACTGCCAGTAAGACTTCTAGAACGTTTTTTATTTCCTTGTCTATCATTTCTTAATGGAGGAATAGGATATCTTGGGAAAACGTCTGTTTTAGCAAAATCGGATTTTAAATTTTCAATTTTTAAACGAGAATGTAAATATAACAAATCTTTAGCAGTTTTTTCGACAGACCATTTTAATCTTTGAGGGCCAACCCCATATTCTAAATCAATTAAAAATTTTCTATTTTTTGTGAAAACACTTTGAGAGTTATCAATAATTTTCAATCCAAGTAACGTTAGCAAAAGTGGAGCTCTGGCAATACCATATTCATCTTCGCATAAGCAAGATGCAAGGAGATTAATTGAAGGGCAAGCCAACGACAAAGCATCAACCAATTTATTTGCGCGCTCACTTGCAGCATGATCATTTGCTGTTGGAATTACTGATGAATTGAGTCTTTTCGGTTCACGCTGTTTTCTTTTTAAAAGCGCAAAGAGTTTTTTCAGTCGTCTATCTGTTGGATAACTGGAATCATTGGCACCAGTGCCAGCAGCGGTACCATCAGGAAACATACCATTGACAGGACTAGGTTGATCTTGATTAGTTCTACCAGAAAACCTGGTAGGAAGAAATGATGATAAAGTTTGACTTTGCTGCGACTTCCTTGATAGCTTTGGGGGTGGAGCTTGTTGAGGCTGTTGAGACTGTTGAGGTTCTCGAGACTGTTGAGGTTCTTGAGGCTGCTCGGTTCGGTCTTCCACGGTATCAGCCTCACGGTTACTAATATTGTCTCGAAGGGGACTAGGACTATAAGGTTTGCGGTCTTCGTTTTCTTCTTCATCATTTTGGTATCTTGATTCCTGTCTATCGACTCTACCTCTATTAAAAAATGACCAAGGATTAGATATGACCTTAGGAGATTCTTGGCCATAACCCTTTCCTTTTGAAGGGGAATGAGATGACGTGAGATGTTGACGGCTTTGGGTTTTGGCATTATGAACATCTTCTTTAACTTCATCCCCAGTAGATTGATTAATATTATGATAATATTCATTATTAATAGTATTTTCTTGGTTATTAGCACCATCATTTTCTCCTTCAATGACATGGCCATTCGTTTCTTTGGAATCACCATTGGTATTTAAGATTTCATCATTTCCATTTCCATTTAAATTTCCATTTTCATTCCCATTTTCACCAGAGGTAGCTGGACCATCTGCGGTTTGCAGAGGGGAATTCGAATAGTTTGGAATTGAGATACGTTTAGAATCATACTTTGTACTGTGTCTTTTCTTGATAGATCCATTGGTGGAAGCGACGGAGTCTGGAGGATGTGTCATGACTCAGCGATCAGCCTATGAAAGCAAATGAAGAAAGGAACAGGAAAGAGAATAAGGACGCCAGTAAAGCGGTACTTCTATCAAAAACAACAAAAGTGGAGATGTCACAATGCTAGTAGCGGCAAACTAACTGGTGAAATAAAATCGACTTGACAATCAATTGAGAGGGATTCTGAGATCAGAAGATTGATTAAGACTGAAGAAGAGATAAGATAAAAAAAGAAGAACAGAGTATCAGAAATAAATATGACTACAAAAAAAGTCAAAATACAAATAACATTGGTATTCTCAGCCGCTGTGAAAAAAAAAAAAAAAAAAAAAAAAAAAAAAAAAAAAAAAAAAAAAAAAAAAAAAAAAAAAAAAAAAAAAAAAAAAAAAAAAAAAAAAAAAAAAAAAAAAAAAAAAAAAAAAAAAAAAAAAAAAAAAAAAAAAAAAAAAAAAAAAAAAAAAAAAAAAAAAAAAAAAGAGAGAAGAAAAAATTGTGTTCTGTTTTGTTTTGATGGAATTTTGTTTGCTCACCTAAACTAAAACAAAAACAATCAATAATAACAATTAGAGAATAAGAAGGTTTGACAAGAAACAATAAAATCTATATGTGAAAGGTAAGAAATCAAAAACAAAATAACAGTAAACATATGAGAAAGTTACCTATTTCTGGTTAGTATTTCTGAAAATTTAATAACAAACGTAATAAACGAGAATAGAATCAAACACAAAACATTCTTCTTGTGGTTATTCTTATTCATCTTGTCAGCCGATCAAAATACTACAATTTAACTAGTGATAGCTCAGTAACGTGACGTTTAATCGTCTAGTTGTTAAAATGAAATTGACAACAAGAATAATGGAGGCTGAAAAAAAAAAATCTTATATATATATATATATAAATAAAGGTCATACTACTCCCCAGGAGAAATAGAAATAGCATACACCATGCATATCCAATCTAAGCGAGTGCTTTAATTTTTACATCTATTTATGGCTATCAATCGAATAAACAGTGAAAAAGTAACGTGCATTGGTTTTATCTTGTTTTGATGTTAAACGATAGATCAATCCAAAGAGGAAGTATCCAAATGTATTTTATGACCAAGCCAAAGAGCATGCTTTGTATGATCGGTTAGAGCTCCTTGATCACTTCTGGGATGAATCAATACTGATAAGTGTCCATGATTCAAAATATAAAAAGTAACTAATTTAGTATATATTTGTGCATCAAATTTACCTTCCCCACCAGTGTCAATTTCAAACATATTCAATGGATGGGGTCCAATCGGTTTGTCCCAAAATTTATAGACTCGTACATTACCATCCTCAATTTCTTTTGAAAATTCCTTCTGAACTTTTTCTCTGAGTTGATAAGCAAATTCACGATCTTTTGGATTATTGTTATTCCAATAAGTGTGAAAATCAAATGAGGTGATACTGTAGAATTTATTAGACATGTTTTGTGGTAATTTTTCCTGCTGCTAATTTTACTTGAAATATATGCAAAAATTTGGGATTGGATGAGGAATGGGGGGCAGACCTTTAGGTATTTAAATAAAGCAGCAAAAAAAAGAAAGGATATTCATATTAATAATTAAAAAAAAAAAACAAGCAATCCGAAAGGCCATAACGTAATCTATCCACAACTTTGATTATCTGACCTCAAAATTAATATTTAGTAAGATTTGTAAGGAAAAATCATTTTTCTTTTTTTTTTGTTTAGCAAATTTCTCAATCTCCTGTGAAATTCGGGGAATCTTTGAAATAATGCAAAAAAAAAAAAGACAGATACAAGAACAAACAGAAGACAACTCAATGGGCGACATCTTTCATTTCAATATTGACGTAGTCTTCATCTGTGTCAACTTGTGTAGGACCAGGTCCTTCTTCTAAACGATCGATTTCTTGTCCTAGTTCAACCGCAACCCCACTTCCATGTAGTCTTCTATGTCTAATTCGTTGAGCTCGGGCTCGTCTGCTTCTCCACCATTGAAATCCACAACTTATCAATAACCCAGTTAAACTACCAAAAAAATTATAAACAATATCCTTGGTGTCGAAAACACGTTCTGGATTGACCATACTCTGGATCACTTCCAGATTTAAACTTGCACACAAGGTGCAAGTGACAAAAGTGACATATCTCAAGGTCTTCAATGATTTATATTGGGTATCGAATATAAAATAGAATTCAATCGTGAGTATCATGAATGTGACAAAGTGAATCAATTTATCATGTTTCAATTGAATCAGAGCAAATCCCAAGTATGCTGCAATACTAAGTGATAGTAGAAATACTATAACAGTCTGTTAGTAATAATTCTTCCTTGATCAATTGTAGTAATAATTCTTCCTTGATCAATTGTAGTAATCTTTTACGTACCTATAAGAACTGGGAAACGTATTGCTACCATGCTTTCTTTCTATCGGTGCCTTTATTGTTAGTGTTATTTTATTTTTCCTCTATGGATCTATGCTTTGACGTGTTATGTGTGTGTGTATGCTGGTCTTTAACTCAATTGAAATAAGATTGATGAGATTTTTCTTTCTTTCTCGCTTTCCTAAAGGATACCTCTGGGATATTTATAATTATATATATGTTTATTAATATGTGGATGTATACCAATGTAGGTACATTCCTTATTATTCCCGTTTTTCCTGTTGTTTTAAATTTGTTTCCCTGATGGAATTTTAAAATTTGTTGTCTCCCTATTTTTCTTTTTGCGCAATGCGATTTTTCAGAAAGCAAAAAAAAACCAAACTAAAGAACTGAAAAACTTCGCACCATGCCAAAATTCAAATAAGTTGCAAGATCTTAAAATCTACTCAACTAATGAATACCGGTATAACTTAACGTTAATATACAGTAAAATAATGAGATACACTCATAACTTGTACCGTTCAAGGTCAAGTCCATTTCGGATCTTTACCAGATCTGCATCTATAGATTATTTGGTTTCATCAATACCAAAACCCAGGGAGATTCCTTCAACTAAACCCACTTCATCGCATCGTTTACCTAAAAACATTCCACCAAAAGATATAACAAGACTACTCATTACTCCTTTACAACTAAATGATCATTTCCGTAATGATCTACAACTACCCCCAACTGCTCAACAAATCACTCAAACTCAAACGATATTCCATAGTTCCAAGAACAAACATGAATGGTCTCATGCCAAATATGATGAGATACCAGATATCAAATATGAAAGACTTCGTCAAATAAAAGATGAACAATATGAAAAAATGGATAAATACAAAGCTACCGAATATCATGAAACTTTTTTCAATTCGAGAAAAACTTTTGGTATACCACCAGAATTATTAAAATCATTACCAGAGGTTTTACTTTTAGGTCATACTAATACCGGGAAATCATCACTTGTAAATACGTTACTTCTAGATCGTGAAGAAAATAAATCTGTCAAGTCAGAAACCGAGCATGCTTTTGTATCAAAACGGGCGGGATATACTAAAACTTTAAGCTCTTATAATGTTGGTAACAAAGTTCGCATAATTGATAGTCCTGGTTATGGGGAATTTGGTGAATTAAACCAAGGGGAAGTAGTTATTGATTATATACATAAACGTCAAGTTTTAAGGAGAGCTTTTTTACTCATTGATTCGATTGAAGGATTCCAAGATGAAGATTTAGTATTAATTGATACGCTAATTGAAGAAGGTATCCCATTTGAACTTGTCTTTACAAAAGTTGATGAAGTGATCCGTAAAATATTTAGCAAATTAAAACTTAAGTTGAGTGGTCAATTAACTGCCGATCAAAGAATCAAGAATGGGGAACTTGTCAAAATTGGAAATCAAAAAGTCATTGATTATTTCGAAAGACTATTAAAAGATAATGGGGTTAATGAGTTAGTTACAGTTCCAAGACTCTTATTTAATAATGGTCAAACAAATAAATTTATTGGAATGAGATATGGGTATAAAGAAATCAGATTGGCAATTTTACAGAGTTGTGGCATTATTAATTAAAAAAGGGATCTAAAACTTGTACATAAAAGGTCTTTGATCATTCAATTGATTCCAAATTGTAATATATATTAATAATAAAAGAAAAAAAAATGAAAATAATAATAGACAGGGGAAAATATACAAATAGTGAAACTGTAGTTTATAAAAAAAAATAAGTAAGGAAAATGAAAGGAGTTATATTGTTCTTGAGTACAAGCGTCATCGTAACAGATATATAATTTTTTTTTTTTTTTTTTTTTTTTTTTTAAAAATTTATCTTGATTTTTGCAATTGGGAGATTTCTGTTCTCCTTTAAAGTAGTAAGAAGAATCAAAACCTTTTAAAGTAGAAAGAAGATTCAAAACGAATGAAAAAACTTCCTTCAACTTCATTATACTATGAAGAAAAATAAAATGCTAAGGGATTCAAATCATGCAAAAACATTTCAAATAATGTAATTTGATTAGCTCTATAAATTGACATTGTAGAAAACAAATGGGTTAAGATAATTCTATATGATCAATATTTTATTCTTAAGAGCTTAGAAACGGCCACCTCTACCACCTCTGGAGCCACCTCTAGCACCACCGAAACCACCTCTGGATCCACCTCTGGCACCACCAAAGCCACCTCTTGAACCACCTCTGGCACCACCGAATCCACCTCTGGAACCACCTCTGGCACCACCGAAACCACCTCTTGAGCCACCTCTGGCACCACCGAAACCACCTCTGGATCCACCTCTGGCACCACCGAAACCACCTCTAGCACCACCAGCAGATTTTCTCTTTGGTTTTGGACCAACTTGTGGAGGTTTTGGTAAGAATCTTTCTAGAGGTAAAAGTTTATCAGGACCAATAAAGAATTTATCACCTTCTTTAAAAGAAGTAGCAACAACCCCTTCAGATGGTTTAATGGTGAAAAAAACTTCATTAAGAGGACCTAAGATTTCATCAACTTTACCAACTTGAGTTTTATTTTCTAAATAGATTGGAGCATTAAAATATGGAATTTTAACATTAACAGAACGACAAACAATGTCACCTTCACAGGCTTGTAAGAAACTACCCATTTCCAAAACGGTATCTGGAGGACCTTGTTGAAATTGGGATGGCCCAGTTCTACCACCACGGCCACCTCTGAATCCACCTCTGCCTCTATTCATTTTAATTATGTGTATATGTATTTGAAGTATGAAGTGTGATAATAGAAGGACTTTCTCTCTTTTTTTTTTTGGCTTCTTTTTTTTTTTTTTTTTTCAACTATGGTATTAAAATTTTCACTAGTTTTTTTGTTCTCTTAGAAAACAAAAAAAAAAAAGGGAAAAGCTCATCGAGTAGACGACATTTATCTTTTTTCTTTTTTTTTTTTTTGAATTCTTAGTTTTTGTTCTCCATTTCAAATGTCGTGCTTCGAATGTCGTGCTTCTTGAATTTTTTCCGAAATCAAAAGATCCATACACCACTTTTGTTCACACTAAATTCATTACAGAGCCTCTTTTTTTTGCTTTAGGTGCTTTGAATTTTCACAATCTGATAATATAGTACTTGTAAAGCATTCTTATATGGGGAAAAAAGACTTGTTGTGAAAATATTAACCAAATAAAAGATAGAAAGAGCAGCAGTCAGGAGTGATAAATCATACTTCAATACGACAACTTTAACTTGCAATCGTCTTTTTGGTAGGTTTGAAAACACTTTGTTTTTGTTTTTTCTTCTTTGTGGGCGGGTAGTTCTTCTGAAGCCCTATTTATATAGCTTTAACTCTCGACTCAACTCGCCAATCACAAATATGATTTAACCCAATCCTAGAAGTAAATTCATGGATATTGTATTGTAACTGTATTGTAATTGTATTGTAATTGTATTGTAATTGTCTTATAACTGAATTGTGATGGGTAATTATGATTATGTGGAGGGGGTCGTGTCAAACACTTTTTTTGCTTTCCGATTAAAGCGTACGTAACGAACAAAATTCCACAATTTGTATGTGGATTTTGCTGTTTTCTTTTATTTTTTTTTTTTTTTTAACCGCTCGATTCCAGTTTGAGGTTAAACAAGGTAAAATCGTAATAGGATTTTTATATTATTAGGATTCACAACCAATTATTCTTTTTTTCTTTTTCTTTTACTTTTCAATCCTCAAATTGATACATCAATCGTTTATTTGAAGTTATAAATCAATATCTGATATCAATCAATTATGAGTATTTCTCTGGGTATGTTATCAATCACTACAAAAAATCAGTTTGCTATAAGGGGGATCTTACGGGAATCTTTCAATTTCTTATTCTGTAATATTATACTAACAAATTGAAATTTTTTTCTTTTAAATAGCTACACCCTCTTTCAAAGTGGGTCTTACGCCTGATGAAAAGAAATTATATGCTCAGTTATTCAAAACTTTGGATCCTGAAGGTACCGGTATAATTACTGGTGAAAAAGCTAGAACAACTTTTGAAAAATCTGGTTTGCCTCCTGCAATTCTTGGTGAAATTTGGCAAATTGCTGATCAAAATAATTTGGGATTTTTAACTCAATTTGGATTTTGTTCTGCTATGAGATTAATTGGTTATACTCAAGCTGGTAATCATCCTTCTTCTCAATTGGCTGATTATCCAGGTCCTCTTCCAAAATTTGCTAATTTAAATTTATCAACTCCATTGGCTCCTCCAAATGCTTTACAACCTCAATCAACCAATAGTTCTTTTATGCAAACTCAACCAAGTTCAATTGTTCCTTCTAATACTACTACAAATCAAACTAGTCCTCAAGATCCTATATCTAAAGTTAATTCTAATGATTATCAATCTTTTAGTAAATTATTCATTAAAACAACTGGATCTCCAACTGCTGAATTAAATGGTGTTAAGGCAAGAGATATTTTTCTTAAAGCTAAATTACCAACCGTTACATTGAGTCAAATTTGGACTTTGGTTGATAAGGATAATTCGGGTTCCTTGAGTTTAGGAGCATTTGTCGTGGCCATGCATTTAATTCAAGGTGTTTTGGGTGGTTCAATCAAACAATTACCACCCTTCCTTCCTGAAAGTATTTGGCAATCGGTTTCAAGTCCAGAATCAGCTAATGTTTCTGGATCTCGTCAAATCTCTCAAAACTCTATTAGTTCTCAACAAACTACAATTAATCACCCTCCTCCTCCTCCTCCACCAACCGGTGCTTCTCAAAGAAATTTGTCAACTAGTACTCAGGACAATGGCTGGATTGTAACATCTAACCAAAAGGAACAATATGATTCAATCTTTGATAGCTTGGATAAAGCTCATACTGGCCAATTGAACCCAGAACAGGTTGCATCCTTTTTAATGACTTCAAAGTTGAATCAACAAGATTTAGCTAATGTATGGGATTTATCCGATATTCAAAATACTGGTATTTTCACTAAACTCGAATTTTCAATTGCTTTATTCTTAGTCAATAAGAAATTATCTGGTGAATCATTACCTAATATCGTTCCTGATACTTTGGTTGAATCTATTAGACAAGTCGAACAATCTCAGTCTAGATCTACTGCTCCATCTCAACCTGCTCCATCGCAAGCTCCACAAGTAAAAGCTGCGCAAACACAAGCTCATGTACCACCCCAACCTCAGCAACCAATTGCTCCTCAGAAGACTGCTATGGATGATTTGGCTGACATTTTTGGTTCATCCCCTTCTGTTTCGTCACCTCAAGCAAGTAATGCAGCTTTACAAACTCAAACAAGTGGTAATAACCGTGGTTTGGAAACTCGTGCCTCTAGCAGCGATCTTTCACCATCAAGCAATTTACCAAAAGTCCGCCATAACTTGACTGGTTCTTTCAAACCTACTTCTACTTTTGGTCAAAATTTGATGCACAAACAACCTTTGCTGTCGCCAAAAGAAGAAGATGATGAAAATTTAATTGGCGACGATGTAGTTCATGACAGATTACCAGCTCAACCATCTGCGCCACCATCTCAACCAGCTCAACCAGCTCAGCCAGCTCAGCCAGCTCAACCAATCGAATCGGCTCAACCAAGCCAACAAGAACGTAAGGCTATTAACTATGAAGCTTTGAGAGCAGTTCCACCACCTCCTGCTAAAAAGACGAATACTGGCTCAGCTCCTATAGCTGGATCACCCCTCACAGAAACCCCACCAAGTTCTTCTCCTGCTGTCAGCCAAGACAGAGGTATCTCAGGTAACACCGACTTATTAGCAGATAAAAATGCTATCTCTGGTCAATTATCTCAAGCAACTTCTGACATTGCCAATATTTCTAATCAAGTCAAGTCATTAACTAGTCAAACTACTGGCTTACACGATAAGAAATTGAGAGCTGAACAGGATCTTCAAAGAATTTTGAATACTAAAGCCGAATTTGAAAATAAATTAAAACAATTAAGAGCTTCTTACGACAACGAGGTTAAACAAGTTGACCAAGTAGATTCTACCTTGGCTAACGCCAAAGAAGAAACTGAAGCCTTGAGGTCCGAGGCCTCGATTTCGGAAGCTAAACTCAATAACTTATCTACTCAACTTCATGAAAAACAAGTCACCTGTGAAGAATTACAGAAGAATAACTCTTCCCTTAAAGAGAAGTTAGGCTACTTGAATGCTGAGATTGCCGAATTAGTAAAACAAGTTGAATCTAAAACAATTGAAAACCAAAGATTGTCCAATCAAGCATCGGTGAAAAAATCACAAGTTCAAGTGGCATTTGTCAAAACTCAAGAGTTCAAAAATAAAATTGAAGAGTTAGAAAATTCTAATAAACAATTACAAGAAGAACACGATCAAGCTGTTGAACGTGAAAGATCTTTAGAAGCCGAAAAGCAACAATTGGCAACTAGACAAGCTCAAGCTAGCAGTTTCAAACCAACTACCAAGGATGCTTCAAGTCCAATTCACGGTAAAGGCTTAGCTGCTGGTGCAGCTGTTGGTGCAGCTGTTGCTGGTGTTGCTGGTGTTGTTGGATCTCATTTGGGCTCAGGAAAGTCAGACGATGCTGATAATGCGACTTTGAATCAAGAACCTAAATCCAAGGAAATTGAACCTCAAGAACATTCGAGCGCTTCCAAGCCTTCTGGTTTTAATGTGAGTGCTCTTGTTGACGAGGTTAGAGATAAACCAAGTGCTGATATGACTGGTATCGATGATTTACAACAAAATGACCCTGAAAGTGAACACTTCCCAGAATCCCAACCTCAACAAGATACGGTAGTTTCACCAGGTCAATTTGTGAATGTCCCTGAAACTAAAGCCGATGAAATCGATGAATTGAATGATAGATTCCCTGATTTGGCTGTGGCTGATCGTGATAATATCGCTGATCATGATAACGTCACTAATCAAACAGCACCATCTTCTACGAATTCTTACAAACAGAATGAAGATGGTGAGACTCCTGTTACTTCTCCAAGTAATTCAGACTTTCAATTTCCTCAAAATACTAATGCCGGAGTTGTTGGCAGCTTAGTTGGTATGCCTGGAGTTTTAGTTGGAGTTCAAAGAACTGATTCTTTAACTTCAAGTGTTCAAAATAATGCTGCGTTGTCCGTTCGTGACGACAATATTGATGATATTAGTGATCGTGACACTATTGACAACGAAGTTTCTACTGCTCAAGGTGGGGATAATTCTCCACCAAATAGCTCGGGTACTCATATTGAACAACCTGGCAACCATGAAGATTCTAGTGAAGGAGAAAAATTATCATCCGGCGTTGAATCGTTTGAAATTGTCAACGCTGAAGAAGCAAGGGGTGTTGATCAATACAACTTTCAAGAAAGCAAAGGAGCTGAGCCATCTGGTGTCCCATCCGAAACGTTCGTCATCAAGAACCCAACACAACCACAAGAAAATGAGGAATTCCCCCCAATTAGAGAGCTCGACTACGATGAAAGTTCCTCGTCTGATGAAGATAACGAACAAGAAAAATTTGATGATGCTGTTGACAACTTTCAAAATCAAAGCAATGATAAGATAACTGCACCTCAACAACAAACGGCTACTGATGATTTTGACTCTGCATTTGATGGTTTACAGCCAGCTACCGAAGAAGGTGATATCAAGCCAAAGGGCGATGACCTTTTCGCAGATGAGTTCGATAATTTGCAAACAGCAAAGGCTGACACTAACATCGAAGATGATTTTGAAGCCAATGAGGAATTTGGTTTCACTACTGATTTCACTGAAGGCCCAGCAAAACAATCTCAAGCTCCATCTTTTGAACAAAATGCTCCGGAAGTCAAAGATAACAATGATGAATGGGAACAATTGTTTGCTGGGTTTGGAAACTCTCAAGCTCAACCTGAATCTAAACAAGTAGCTAGTTCCGAAGCACAACAGTTTACATCTCCTGAAGCACAACATATTTCATCTCCTCAAAAATCTACATTCACAGCACCTCAAGAGGATGCAGTTCAAGAATTGGTTGGTATGGGTTTTGATGAAAGTACTGTTATTGATGCGTTAAAACAGGAAGATTGGAATATCGAAGCTGCCACCAATTACTTATTGGATCATGCTTAAATTTATATATATTGTTTTTTCCTAAAGTGTTTAGTTCCCGTTGTATTAAAAAGATTGTTTTCTATTTCAATTTCTACTTCAATTTCTGTTTCCCATTTGTTTTATTGCTTCTTTAGTTCCTATTTTTAGTTTTTGTTTTTGTTTATTCTTATAGCTTGTTTAATTAAATGTTTCTACTTGATTTGAAATCGTAAGTACTTTTATTTTTTCTTTTTTTTGAAATATACATGAAATATACATAGTTAAACAAAATTAAATCGAAGGCTTATTTGAGAGCAGATTTTAAAGCAGTCTCAAGATCACCAACGTCATATTCTTCTTTATTCAAGTCTTTTAAGTCTTCAACAGGTCTTTCGGCGGTTGCAGTGACTCTAAAAGCATGACGATGAACAGGAGTATCCCAATCAATGACAGCAGAATGAACAGTTCTTCTATTATCCCAGACAACAACGGTGTTTGGTTCCCATCTGGCTCTCAATTGCAAGTCATGGGATTGTTCAATATGTTTATATAAGAATTGAAGTAAATATTCTGATTCTTCCTCTTTCAATTCAACAATTTTTCTAGAGAAAGGCTTATTCAAGTAGATACATTTATCACCTGTAACTGGATGAGTTCTGATCAATGGATGAATATTTGAAGCAGGACTTCTTCTTTCAATACCACCCAAACGGAGAGAATTTGATGCTTGATCAGCAGAAGTATGTAAGACGTGTAATCCTTCTAATCTCTTTCTAAATTCTGGAGATAATCTTCTGTAAGCTTCAACGGTGTCAGCAAAAATAGTATCACCACCAGATTCTGGACCTTCCAAAACGCAGAAGAAAGTTGTACCAGGTGGTTGTAATTCGTAACTGACATCACTGTGCCATCCGATATTATTTGTTTTATTAGCAAAAATTCTATCGAATTCACTAGGGTCAGGACGTCTGTAAGTAATATGTAATTCTGGGTGGTTTCTTGGAGCACCAGAAGTTGGATGGATATGTAATCTACCGAAATGTTTACCATAATCAACAGCAAAAGCAGGTCCATGTTTAGCGAAATCCTGATCTCTGAAAACAACAACACCTCTTTGAGCAACGTATAAAGCTAAATCATCTTTAGCCTTATCATCCAAATTAGAAAGTTGAACTCCAAAAATTTCAGTTCCAAACTTTGGAGTAATATTTTTTTTAGTAACTTCTTGATCTTTAGGGAATAAATTAGATAAACCAGGATCAGCCCTCTTACCAGGATCTTCGTGTTTATAGAACTTTAAAGCAGGGAATTTTTGTTTAGGGTCCCAGGTTGGTAAAAAATCTGGATTTTTTGAAAGAGCGGCACTTTTTCTATTGATGATTAAAGTACCATCTTCATCAACTTCATCAGTACCGTGATAGAAGTGAATATCGAAATTACCAAATGATGATTTAGAAGCCATTGTTATAAGTGTTATGAATGTTTTATAAGGTTAGGATCAAAAAAAATTTTCATTTATTGAGATATTTTGATGTCCTTTTATAGATTATATATGCGGTGTGTTTGTATAGCAACTGGTTTGGGTGAGTTTATAGCATCGGAAATCAAAAGTGTTAGCACCACAGTTTTTTTTTTGCAATCACGACATCCAGCCGAGCCGAACCGCAGCACTATAGCACGCGCGGACCCGAAAAATTGATAAGGTAAGTCACGTGGGAATTGCAACCATATTCGTTTTTTTGGCAAGAATCGTCATGAAAACAGCCACAATAAAACACTTTCATTTTTAATTTACCCCTAAGATAGCAGACTCAGCCAATAGCTTTTCGTTTCGGTATGCGGAGAAGCTCACGTTTAACTTCTCCAGATTTGCCATTCGGGTTTCTAATACTACATCGGTTGGAAAAAAACTGATTATAAATCGATTCATATGTTGTTACTATTTAATATTTTTTAACATTATATTGATGTCATATTCAGGTAAAGGCTCTGTTTAAAGCTTTTTCAATATCTCCAATTGTGTCTTCTGGTTTGTTCAAGTCTTTTAAGTCTTCAACGGGTCTCTCAGCAGTTGTTGTAATTCTGAATGCATGACGATGCACAGGAGTATCCCAGTCAATAACTGCTGAATGAACTGATCTTCTATTATCCCAAACAACTACAGTGTTTGGTTCCCATTGGGCTCTCAATTGTAAATCATGAGATTGTTCAATATGCTTATATAAAAAGCTTAATAAGGCATCTGATTCTTCCTCCTTTAACTCAACAATTTTTCTAGCAAATGGTTTATTTAAATAAATCGATTTTGCACCCGTTGCTGGATGAGTTCTAATCAAAGGGTGAATATTAGATACTGGTTTTCTTCTTTCAATACCACCTTGGGTTTTTGAATTTGAAGCTTGATCTGCGGAGGTATGCAAGACATGTAATCCTTCTAATCTTTTTCTAAATTCGGGTGATAATCTTGTATAAGCTTCCACAGTGTCAGCGAAAATAGTATCACCACCAGATTCTGGACCTTCCAAAACGCAGAAGAAAGTTGTACCAGGTGGTTGTAATTCATAACTGACATCACTATGCCACGAAACGGCTTGGGTTCTAGTGGCGAAAACTCTAGAAAATTCAGTTGGGTCAGGGCGTCTGTAAGTGATATGAAGTTCTGGGTGATTTCTTGGAGCACCAGAAGTTGGATGAATATGTAATCTACCGAAATGTTTACCATATTCAACAGCAAAAGCTGGACCTTTCTTATGAAAATCTTGATCTCTGAATACCACAACACCTCTTTGAGCAACGTACAATGCTAATTCATCTTTACCCTTGGAATCTAGCAGTGATAATTGAATTCCGCGAATCTCAGTACCAAATTTTGGAGTAATGTTTTTCCTTTTCAGGTCAATATCTTTTGGGAATAAATTTGGCAACGAAGGATCAGCTCTAAGAGCAGTATCTTCATGCTTTGTGAACTGTAAAGGAGGGTATTTTTCATTTGGGTCCCAAGTTGGTAAAAAGTCTGGATAATGACTTATTTCTCTTGAAGATTTGTTGATTGAAAGGATACCATCAGATCCTACCTCATCCAACCCTTTAAGGAAGTGAGTATCATAATTACCGTAGTTTTGATTACTAGCCATTTTTTTTTTTTTTTTTTTCAATTATATTTCGTTCTTTGTAGATGGAAAAGATAATGTAGCATTACTGTTGCGTGGAAGAGGATTTATATAAGGAATCCAAATTTCAACAGTGGCGTCAAAACTACCATTCATCATTTTTGCATCAAATTATATTTGCGAGATTATGAATATCCACAGTAAAATTGGGAAACTAACAACCAATGATAAGACATTATGATTGTATACGAATGTATATGATTTTTAGGTTCAATTCCGATAAGTTCCACTGGCTTGCGTTAATACAATCTGAGAGCGATCTCTGGTGATTATTTAGATCTTTACAACAATAGCGTATCTTTCTTCAATAATCAATCTGAACGTCTACTTTTTACAGTGAATTAGTAGGAGGTCTAACTTTTGATATGTATTTATAAACTAAGAGTAGAAAACCAAATTAAAGAAAAAAAAAAGAAAAAAAGAGAAAAAGTAAAAAAAAAAGTCATTAGAGATCGTTAGTCAGCTTTTGATACTGAGAAAATAAGAACTTTTGATATAATCAAACAAAGTAATAATGCAACACCAAATATATAAGCACAAGAAATAAATTAAATAGAAATACAATAAATAGGGATAAATAGTCGGAACTATTTTAATGAACTGAAACCCAAAGAGAAAACAAAAACCTTACTAAGATTATTTAACTTGACATAATTCCTTATCATTATTGAAGGAAGTAACAATAAATTGAGTTTTAGAAGCACTTTCCCTTTTGATTGCTTTAGGTTTTGAAACTTTAAAGTCATTAGTTGAAGATGGAGGTAATAATAAGAAATTAATATCGGTAACAGCAAGTTTCTTGGTTTCAGAACGAGGTGACAGAATTGGAGATGGATAGGCATGAGCACCTTTAGTAACATCAGTTTTGATATCTTCTTTAATTGGTTCAGGAGATTCAGAACCAGGAGTGGTGGAGCCAGAAGTTGAAGTTGAATTTTCAACTTTAATAACAGAATCTTTCTTTTCAACATGATCATGATCAGGCCATGAACAGTCTAAGAAGTTTCTAACACAGGCTTGACATTTACCATCAACTTTATCCATATCACACTTCTTCTTTCTTCTACGACAAGTAAAACAACCAGTTTTAGTTCTTTTCTTTAATGGTTTTTCATTTAGTTGTTCACCAATTTCATTAGTTGGAATAGCAGGAGTAGCACTGATTTTTTTAGATGCGGATTTTCTCGAAACTTTCTTTGTAGGTGCTGAAAAATTCAACACTTGTTGATATTGTTTATAACCCATTATATATAGTTAGTTGTAGTTAATGATAAAAATTTATTAATGAAAATTTTGATCAGGATTCTATTATATACTTAAGGGTTGAAATTTTTATGAATCATCATAGAATTTTTTGCTTTTTGGTTATTTCTTTTCAACTGACCGTTCAAAATGGAAGGAGAAAGAGGACGAAACGGTGAATTTGTCTGTTTGAGGAAGCCGAAACCGCGATCAGTTACCAGAAAGAGTGTGTGGCCCTCACTGTTTCGGTGTTGGTTTCTATTTCTAATGGCTGCTGACTGTTTCTGGTGGTGCGAAAATGGAAACAGATGGAGATGCTAGCAACTTCAAATTATGGACCAAATATTAAAATTTAAAGTGTATAGAAGTAAGCAGTGTATTGTTGCAAATTATTGAAGTATATAGTTGATAGTCGTCAAGTCATAATAAGAAGACAACTTTCATAGTAAGTCAAAAGAATTGATTAAAACATATAGGTATATATATACTGAAAAGCTTCTAGTTGCACATACTGATGGGGCCAGGCTTGACTATTAAAGTTGAGCCAACCATATATAATGTCTATTCAAGAAAACAGTATAGTGAGTCAAGGTTCTTGAATCAGTATAAGAAGAAGAAAACAAAACAAAAGATTAAATTTTGACAGCTTGAGCAAGTTATTAGTAAAATAACGTACTGAAGTAAAGTATACCTTTCCTGTCCATGAAAGCTTATTCATTTTCAGGTTTAGTCTTACTACTGCTAAATAAAGAAACAACGAAGGACAACCTCGAAATACATATGTAATACCTTACTTAAACAGTTATGGTCTCACAAGTGTAAGAAATCCATGAAACTGGTTCATTTCATACAGATCAGCAGAATCGTGGAATAGAGCTTTTCGTTTAGTTAACAGACAATTTGTGATATTGGAGTCAACTGTCAAGAGCTTGTTTTGAAAAACAACAAACTTTGTTGAATCTACATTGATTACCTGACTGATTAAAGATATATTAATAAATGTGCTATTTACAACGAAGAAATTTGTTTGGTGCTAATGTACAAGGGTTGATTTGCAATTTCTAATTTCAGACATCAACATAATCAAAGAAAGAAAGAGAATAAAACAGAATCAGAATCATGATCAACTGTCAAAGGTATTTACACATCGACTTAAGATAAGTGAAGAACAAACATCTAGGGGATCATTAAATTTTGTGTCTATTTTCTTTGAAAACATGCAATGGAGACCAAACACCTCTAACAGAGTCATTCATGGATTTCACTTTATGATTGAATTTAAATAATGGATTACCACTGTTTTGTGAATGTTCATATACTTTTTTCAAAATGTCTGATTCTTTTAAATTACGAATATCGATATCTTGAGTGACATCATTATTATAGTGGAACTTTAATTGTGGATGACCACCTCTTTTGATAATATCGAACATGATTTGTGGTTTTGAGGATGCTAATTTGTTTAATTTACCAGATTTTAGTAATTCACGAATACCAGTTGATGATCCACCCCAGTTACAATACTGAACGGTGATTCTGTGACATGGAACAACGAAGGCACCAACACCATTACGTGCAATAGAGACTTTGGGTATAGCTTTCACAGGCATTATGATTAAATTTATTCCAATGGGGATTGTAGAGCTTATACGTAGTTGAAGTATTAAAGTTGAAAATTTATCATATTGTTCAAGGAAGAAGAAAAAAAAATAGAGTGAAAAAAAAAAAAAAAAAAAAAAAAAAAAAAAAAAAAAAAAAAAAAAAAAAAAAAGGAAAATTAAAGTCGTGTGAGATACATATTTTCATAACCTGCAAAATAGTCTTATAAACATGTAAACCCACACACCATTTATTCGATATAATGCCTTTAAGGATAATAAGTGCCTTACTTAAAAACTACATTTTAATTACAGTTGAGCTGGGAGCTATTATTAAATTATTATGGAAGTAACATCATATTAAAATTGTCTATAAACTCAAAACAAGAACTATTATACAAAACGAGTACCCTAACGGTGGATTCAAAGATAAATATAAATAAATAAATTAGCTAAAAGTAGGACAGAAGAATTGAAAGATTTTAAATTCAAACGAATGCAAATTTCGTTTTATAAAATTATTTAGAAGAATTAGTTGTCTTTTCAGAAATTACCCTGTCTTGTTCAACAACTTCATCTTGTTCATCTTGATCACCACTAAGATCTACACTAGTTCCGTCTTTTGAAATCTTGTAGAATTTATTTCTCCAGAATCCATCTTCACCAATAATTTCTTTAGCAACCAAAGTATAACCACCCAAATATGGTAAAACCTTTGTCCAACCAATCCAGTAAATAACCCCAATTGCAAAAATCAACCAGGTCACAACTGCGTGAATCCAATATGGTAAACTTTCATAGACACTTTGACCAGCAGTTGGAGGGATATAAGGAGCAACAACCAAGTAAATACTTGATAAAAAGAAAAAGACAGTAACAGGAATACTTGCCTTGATTGGAGGATTCCAACTTTCAATTTTTTTAACCTTTTTGTATTGTAAATATAATAACCCACCAGAAACAGCAGCGTTAACAATATTTAATGGGTAAGAGACTAAATTAAGAATGAAATTGAAACCATCACCAGCTGGTGGAGCAGTAATAGTAACAATACAAACAATCCAATGTTGAGCTAAACCAATAAAAGGAGATTTGAAAGGTTTTGAGGTAGCCCAAAATCTTGAAAATGGTAAGATACCTTCTCTACCTAAAGATTGAATAATTCTACCTTGAGCAAAAATAACAGACAAGACATTACCCAAAGCAGAAAGGGCAACGAAGACTGAAGCAGCTCTTTCAGCGGTATCACCAAAAGCATATTTAAAGAAAGAAGCAGCCACGATTCTACCGGAAGAAGCAATTTCTTCAACAGGAACAACGGCAAAATAAGCCACATTAACAAAAATATAGAGAATAGCCAATAATATAAAAGCTGAAGGAGCAGCCACTTTCAAGACTTTAACTGGATTTTTAACTTCACCCAAAGCATAATTAGCATTTGAATAACCAACATAAGACCAAATAACGTTATATAAAGCATTAACAACCCCATAACCAGTTGGATCACTACCTTTAAAAGAATCACTAAAATTATGAGGATCATGGAAAGATTTTGATTTAATACCACCACCAAGGGCAACCCAACCAGTAATAGCAATGAAAATTACAATAACAAGTTTAAAAACCCCCAAGATATTAGCTAATAATAAACCTGATTTAACGTGAAGACCATTCATCAAAAAACAAAAAGTAATAACCCCTAAACCAATACCTCTTGCATTCCAAGTACCAACTTCAACATTGGCAGCATTTAATAAATATTCACCAACCACAACTGAATTACCAGCTGCCCAACCAAGAAAGAAAATGTATGAAGCATACATAGCTGTAACGAAGAATTTTGGTTTTCTATAAATATATTCCAAATAATTTTTTTCTCCACCATTTCTTGGAATAGCAGATCCCAATTCCATATAAACCAATAAACCAGAAAAAGCAATAAGAGAACCAGCGGCAAAAATCAAAAAGAATGAACCAACTGAACCAGAAAGGTTATAAATGGTTGAAGTAGTAGCAAAAATACCAGCTCCTAAACATCTATTAAAAATAAGAAAAGTAGCAGAGAAATAACCAATTTCTTTAGCATTTTGATCAACTTGAACAACAGCTACTCTAGATTCTTCATCGGTGAAATTTAAAGAAGCAATATCATTTGTATTTGGAGCTTCTTCAGTTTTTTCTGAAACTGACAGCAGTTTATAAAATCTAGATAAACCCATGATGAGTAAAGAAACAGTTGACTTTAAATTAAGAATCAAAAATGGAAAAAACGAAAAAAAGAAGGGGAATCCAATTGAATTTATTCTACGAAAGAATCTGATCTTTACTTATATAAATTTGTAATTCAATTTTTAAAAATTTGTATTTCATTCTTTTAAGTAGCATACAAATATCTACACACTAAAACAAAAAGAAAGAAAAAAAAAAAAAAACACCGTACTTTTTTGCCAACCGCGACACCGGAAAAGATCGAAGCAAAGGAATAATTTAAAAAGCCACGGTCGGAGCTCGCCTTGATGCCGTACTAAAACTAGGGTGGGTGTATACTTAATCCAGTCGGTTGTGCCCTCGGAACTCATAAAATATACGGCGATGACTTCAATTTCTTTTTTTTTTTTTTTCTTTTTTTTTTTTTCTTTCTGGTACCGTTTTTTTTTTTTTTTTCTTTTGGTTTGTTTAATTTTAATAATTGCCTTAGTTAATTTTGCTTCTTTTTAATTCATTTAAACAACTACAACCATGGCATTAAAGTGTAAATTGGCAGCCACAGTTTCCCCTGACTTCAATAGACTTCAGGGCATACTCCTCTACTCTTGGCCTCAATTGCGACTCAACAAAGACAAAGGACAGGGGACAACAAGAGTTACCTCAGACCCTTAGAGGTCTGAGGCAATAAGTGTAGGACATTTAACGGATCAACGACTATTGTTTATTAATAATTGACTAAGCTGTCATTTGAACTGTCATCCGAGTCTTGATTTAAGAGTTCAGGCGACTGCTGCGAAAAAAAAAAATACAAAATAGAAAAAAAAAAGAGTGCAAACCTAAACGAAGCTCAGTCGACATTGCACGTGACTCCAGATTAAATTTTACATTATGGTTGCATTTTTGTGATAAAATAAAACGAAGAAAAACTGAAAAGAAAAGCGAAGCAGAAAAAGGCTAATTGTGGTTGCAAGATTAATTAAGAAAAAAGTGAGACTTAACTTAAAAATAATGGCAATATGAAATTAACTTATATATATATAAATTAATTAGCCCAGGAAAGAAAAGGCAAAGGCAAAGGCAAAGAAAGAAAGAATCCTTACTTGAATTAAGTATTAATTTACGAGATGCCACAGCTTTTAGACCGTTTCAAAATTAAATACGTTAATTGGTATTACCAATGCCGTAGTAACAAAATTGTTAATTTAATTTCTGTCCCCATATTTTGATAAGATATTAGACAATACGATAAGCCTTTGCTTGTTAGAGAATTTCTTTAATAAAATTTTTTAATCAATTCCTAGTCAATTACCTTACAAGCTTAATTACAAGCGTAATTAACTTACGAGCTTGATTACAAGCTTAATTGGCTAAGGAGCTTAGTCAATTACTTACAAGCTTAGTTAACTTACAAGCTTAGTTAACTTACAAGCTTAGTTAACTTACAAGCTTAGTTAACTTACAAGCTTACTTTGCTAGGCTTACTTAGTATGTTAGAGGGGAATTATCTTATACTATCTTCCACGCATATGTCCATATAAAAATGTAGTAAAAATACGTGATTCAACCAGACAACATACCATAAGTTGTGCTTAGACATACCATAAGTTGTGCTTAGACATACCATAAGTTGTAGTTAGACATGAAATATCTGATGGATCTATTATGTCAGCTTATATTCTATTTCAATTCTACGCATTGACTATACTATCGTATAAAAGAATCTGAATTTTGCTTATTATAATTAAAATTATTATATTACCAAATCAAACCTACAGAAGTTTGTATGTGAGTGAACAAATTATCTGCAAGTTCGATTACCCGATCCTGCACATAAACCCCTTACGAACATATCGCTTATTGCTTATTGCTTTTAGCAAGTGTATTCAACATGATATATAAACCATGAACATTCTTATAATATTCTGCTGGTACTTCTTTTAATTAATCAAAAAAATGCCTACCCCGAAAAAACCAAAATTAGAAAAGCTTCAATCTTTTTCAAGTCAATTTTATCCTCCTAAAATTGATAAAAAAACTGTTTTGAATAAGTACTTAAAAGATGAAAATAAACCTTTTAACGTATTGCAAAATACTTTAGCCAATACTACTAATGAACGAATTAAAATCAAACCAGGAAAATTTGTTGCCCATTTGTTTTCAAGAGATTTTAGAATTAGTGATAATTATGGATTATCCCAAGCCAGTAAGTTGGCAAAAGAATCAAATGTTCCTCTTATCACATTTTTCATTTATTGCTTAGAAGATTTTCAA
Organism: Hyphopichia fennica; assembly: GCA_030444945.1. Classification (NCBI taxonomy): domain Eukaryota; kingdom Fungi; phylum Ascomycota; class Pichiomycetes; order Serinales; family Debaryomycetaceae; genus Hyphopichia; species Hyphopichia fennica. The sequence goes on along the minus strand of JAJMOB010000004.1, from coordinate 463,337 downwards.
TCTCATACGGTAAGCCCCTTTCAATTGAAATATAGATTGAAATCTCTTGAAATTGTTCAAAATGATTTGAAAAAGAAAAATATCCCGTTGTACACTCTTAATGTGGATAAGAAAAAGGATATACTCCCATCGATTTTGAAATTTTTACAAGATCATGAAATTTCTCATTTATTTTCCAATATTGAATATGAAGTTGACGAATTAAGACTATCGATAAACTTAACAAATACTCTATTAAAGAATAAGATTTCTTTTCAACCTTTCCATGATACTTGTATTGTATTACCAGGAGAATTAACTACAAAATCAAAGGGAACTCAATATTCTGTGTTCACACCTTGGTATCGTGCTTGGATCTCATACCTAAAATCCTCAAAGGATGCTTTCCCGAATTTTGAACAACCTCAATCGAATTCCTCAACTGGAAGTTTGGATGTTTTTTTCAAATCGGAAATCCCAGAACCTGATGGTTATTATAAATTAACTTCTAAACAAGAAAATTACTTTGATAAACATTGGAAAGCTGGTGAGCATAATGCTCATGATGAGGTGATAAAATATATCAAATCTGATACTATCAAACTGTACAATGATCTACGCAACGAAATCATGACTGATGCAACTTCTCATATTAGTCATCACTTGGCTTCTGGTACTATTTCAGCAAGAAGTTGTGTAAGACTAATTTTAGAAAATAAGTTGGTTTCGTCTTTGGATACTGGTCCTTCTGGAATTACTGAATGGATTAGACAAATCTCTTGGAGGGATTTCTATAAACATGTCTTAACAAATTGGCCATTTATTTGTATGTTTAAACCTTTTCAAATTGAGTATGATGATATTCAATGGGAATACAATAGTGATCATTTTCATAAATGGTGTCAGGGGAAAACTGGTTATCCAATTGTGGATGCCGCTATGCGAGAACTAAATGAGACTGGTTATATGCATAATAGATCAAGAATGGTTGTAGCAAGCTTTCTATCAAAACATTTATTAATTGATTGGAGACATGGAGAACGTTATTTTATGGAACACCTTATTGATGGTGATTTTGCTTCCAATAATGGTGGATGGGGATTCAGCTCTGGAGTGGGGGTTGACCCTCAACCATATTTCAGAATTTTTAATCCCTGGACTCAAGCTGAAAAATTTGATAAAAAGGGTGAATATATCAGGAAATGGCTTCACGAACTAAAAGATATCGATGACCCGAAAGGATTGCACAATCCTTACGAAAACGGCTACGATGACATTGCAGAAAAGAATAACTATCCAAGACCGATAGTTGATCATGCCTTTGCCAGAGAAAGGGCTTTAGAAAGATATAAAGATGCTAGATATTAACCCATCAATAATGGGACATTCAATTTATGAATTATATGTATTAAATGAAAACTTTTAATTTTTTTGTTTTTTGTAGAATTTGGAAATCAAACTAAATAGAAAAGAGAAAGCAGAAAATAAGAAGTGACCAGTAAACTATATACAGTTATACCATTTAGATTAAACCTCTAATGGATTGTTCAGCAACAGTCAAATTTTCTGGAGTACCAACCAAGTAAATAAAGTTGGAGTTCTTATCATTAGATCTTGGTACGGTAATGAAGGTATTAGATTTAGATCTAATTTTATTTACAACAGAACCTTGAGGTCCAACAACTTTAGTGAAAGATGATGGTTTCAGGGAATAGAACCATCCAGTGGCACTAGCATTCTTAGCATTACTCAAACGTTCATTAATAATTTTTGCGGCTTTTTCGGTATCTTTTTCATCACCCTTTAATCTCCATGGAATAAGAGTTTCAGATTCTTCTTGAACGTCAGCAAGAGATGAGACAGTAAATTTAGTCTCTTCGTCTCCTTCTGGTTGGGCTTCAGCAGGTGGGGTTGGGATGGAAGTACTTGATAATTTTGAAGCAAGTCTGTTTAAAGTACCATGTTGAACTTCAACATTAAAATCATTCTTCAATTTCTTGAAAATAGCACCTTTTTCAGAAACTAAAGCATGGTAACGCTCAGGAATATCAATGGCAAGATTCCAATCGTCTTTAGTTAACTCAGCTAATCTAACTTTTAAGGCATCAACTTTTTCTGGTAATCCACTCAATTTGACAATAGTGCTTTGATCATTTGGTCTTGGAATATCAATAGAAACTTCATAGTCTTTTTGTAAACCAAGACGAATGGAACCACCTGGACCAATAATTAATCTGTGCTTTTCTTTTGGTAATTCGTATTCTTCGGTTACGGAAGATTCTTTAAGAGCAACAATCTCGTTAATTTGTTGAATAATTTTGTCAACAATGGTTTTGTCACCTTGGGAAGTAACTTCATTGGATCCAGATCCTTCATTTGGAATGCTTAACAATTTGTAGTATCTATTTCTTGGAATATCTTCACCACCTGCTTTGGCAATGATCTCTCTCATAACAGAACCACCTTGGCCAATCAAATCACGATGGTATTTTGGATCAACATTTACTGATATGGAAACGAAATTTTCGATTTCGTCGACAATATCTTTAATTTTCTTGGTGGCTTCTTTTAAAGCAGACTTGGACCCAGTTAATTCAACTTCAGAATAACCAAGTTCCTCTTCAGAATTGTTAGATCTGTTGAATCTGTATTCAACACCAGTACCATCAGCAATATCTTTGATAGTTTCACCAGATTTACCGATAACTCTAGAAACAGCTTTAGAAGGAATTTGAATACTTTGTTTAAAACCATTTTCTTTTTCAAATTGGTGTAATTCCTTCAATTCTTCAACTGCTTTAGCAACACCTTTGGATGGACCCTTAACGGTGACTTCATCTTTAGATTTTGGAGCATCAGCAAATGGTGATGGGGTATTATCGGCAGCTGGGAACCTAATCTTAACATTATATTTATCTTGCAATCTGTTGATGTAACTAAAGTTTGGACCAATAATTCTTCTATGGTATTGGTTTTCAATTCTCAATCTCTCTAAAGATTCATCCGCAAATCTTTTGGATAAAGAAACAATATTGGACTTAGCTTCTTCAACGTTTCTCTTAGCACCAGTGATGGTGATTTCAGACTTGATTGATTTATCAGTAACGTTTTCTTGTTTATTTTCATCTTGAACATCAATTTTTACGCCATATTTTTCCTTCAAAGATTGTACATTGTTACCACCTTTTCCAATGATTCTAGATAAGACGAAAGATGGAATTTCGAACGAAGTTTTGAAACCATCTTTGTATTCTCTAGCATCATGCAAGATAGATTCAATATCTTTTTGAACTTTGGCAACTTCTGATTTAATACCATGAATGTAGATTTGGTCACTTGATTCACCTGATTCATTCGAGTGTAACTTGATAGTCACGGAATTTGGTTCAACACTTGACAAAATTGAGTTTAAGGTGGAATTTCTTGAACCAGAAATATTAGACTGTTCAGCGGCTGGTACTGACAAAGTAGTCGATTCCAAGTTAGCGGCTAACTCTCTTAATTTGTTGAGGGCAGCATCAACCTTGTTGAAATTTTCAGATGACTCAGTAGTATCAACAAAGTCAAAATCATCAGTTTCTTCAGTTTCTTCGTTAGAAAAGAGTGTAATTTTATCACCCAAAATAACATAAGAAATATTATTACCAAAAGCAACTTCATCAATGGTTTTTGGAACTTGGTTGATCAAGAATTGATCAATATCTTCAATGACTTTAGTTTGTTCAGGAGTAATCTTGTTAACTAAGGAGACAATAGCTTTCTTGGTAGCTTTAGTTTTTTCTACATCATTACCCTTAACAACAATTTCGATAGGAATGGAAGCGATAGAAGAATCTTTTAAGGATTTTATAGATGGGGCGTTAACGCTAACATCGTGTTCTTGGGAAATCTTAGCAAAAGAACCATTTTTGTTCAATAAAGCGGCAACAGCTTTAACGTGAGGTAAGTTTCCTTTGTGGGCTCTAGCCATATCTAAAACTTCGACATTATATTGGGAAGTAGTTTGTCTGGCACTTTCTTTGGCGAATCCTAATTTTTTCTTTTCACCAATGAATTTGACACTAGATTCACCTTCACCAGGTAATTCAATCAAAATATTATGTTCTTCTAAAATGTCTTCAATTGGTAAGAATTGATGTTTAACTTTTGGAATTGGAACTTCTTCAGTAATAATTTTACTGACCAAAGCAGATGCAATATCTTTAATTTCTTCTTTAGCTTGCAAAGCTTCTTCTCTGTCACCAACGATGATAACTTTTGAAGCAACTGATTTATAACCTGGAGCAGAGATAACTAAGTTAGGAAATCTAAGAACAATTGGGGCAATAGCTTTAGCAATAAATGGTTTTACGGCATCATCAACGGTGACTCTAGTAGATAAAGATTTGGTTTCTTCTTTAACTATGGACAATATTTGAGCTTTGGCGTGTTTACATCCTTCAACATCACCTTCAATAGTAACATTAACAGTTTGACTAAAAGCATCATCATCATCATCAGCAGAACCTTCAGCATCTTGAGGAGTACCAACGTCAATTTTAACTTCATTTTCTTGGATGATTGATTTAATTGTACGACCTTGTTGACCGATAACTTTGAATCTAACGGTGGCTGGAATGGTAAAAGCCACAGAAATTGGTTTAGTTAATTTTTTAATAACTAATCTTTTAGCATGTCTAACTTGATCTGGTTTACCAGTGATCAAGAATGTTCTCTTTTTTGTATGTTGAGAAGTAGTACATTCAATATTGGTACTAGTTTCAGCTTTAATGTTAGTTAAAATTTTAATGAATTCAGGTCTAGCAACGTTTAATTGATCTTCAGCGTCTAAAGAGAAGGCATCTTGAATAGTGGAAGCTTTGAATTTCCCATTGGTAATACCAATGGCAGCGACAGGTGAACCAGCTTTTAAGGCAGGACCAGAAGTAGCACCAGAACTGGATGAAGAAGCCGATGCTTTAATACCAGGACCCCAAGAAGGGGTAGCAGAAGAAGAAGAAGAGACAATACCAGGAGATTGTTTTTTACCACCTAAAGTTGGGAAAGCTGATTCATCAGCAATGGAAGGAGCAGGAGTACTAGAAGAAGTTTGAACTTCAACGTCTTCATAATCGAATCCAGAACTAGCGTTGGATGAAGAATCAACGGAATCATTTAAATAGGTACCGTTAACACGGGCGGCAATAATTTCAGCAGGGGTAGCCATGGTTTAAGAGAATCAAGAAATAAATCGAGGAAAATAAAAAGAAATACAGCAGTGTTAACAAAATGGCAATGCTTTTAAGACTAAAATTTGAATAAAAGCAGCAGGAAGAAGGTTATCAAATAATTTTAAATTGATGAAAAGTTTTTTAAATTTTCGTGTTTTGAAAAACTAGTCCTTCTTTTAATTGGAAATGGTTTGAGAGATGGAATAAGCGATTAGGCACTTAGATGTGAGCCGAGCTTGGTAGATGGATATTGTTGGATTGATATAATTGAAAAGTTCAAAAATTGGAAAAAAAAAAAAAAGAGAAAAACTATAAACTAATATATATAATTTTTTTTCTTTCTTACATACGTGGATCATACTAAATAATTTAACGACCAACACGGTATTGTGTTGAGCATTTTTCACTCTAAGTAATTTGTGAGAATTTATTGAGTGCGAATACTGAAAATTTATTAATATTTATTTCTGAGAAGCTTCTGATTGTTTCTTTTGTGGTGTGTATTGTTCTGTACATAAGATACGAATACAATAGATCTCTATAGTAAACTAAAAGACCTGATCATGATACTTCAATTGATTGCAAAAATATGGATTACATGTACTACTGATCAAAATTGATAATTAAAGAGTTATAGCAATTAACAATATAAACTTTAATAGGTAAAGAAAAAGTAATAAGAGTAAAGAAAAAAATAAAAATAAATAGAAGAATTAGAATGAGCACTTATGATAGTTATCTACAAAGTTTCATAAAGTAATTCTCTTAACTTATATTCTTCATTGGCTTCGTCAATTTCTTGCCAATTACCAATATAATCATCACCTCTAACAACCCCTGGTAAAGTTTTACCATTGGCACTTCTTTTCCAAAGTTTTTTAGCAGCTTCATCGGTACCTAAATCACGATATTCAAACTTAATACCATTGGCTTGAAGAATAGTGGTTAATCTGTTTGTTCTAGGAATAATTTGCATACCACCTGCAAATGAAGTAAAGATGTAAACTGGTTGACTTTCCAAGTGTTTACGAATCTCTTCTGGAGAAACATCAAAATCCAAGTCTTCATCAGCATCAACAGCTGACTTGCTAGCTTCGGTTTTGGCTTCAACCTCTTCAGACTTGATTTCTTTGCTTTGGGTTTCCTTGGATTCTTCTTTGTCTTCTTCCTTTGTATCTTCTTCCTTGGTTTCTTTTTTGGTTACGACAGAATCCTCATCTTCGGACACTTTCTTTACTTCAGTTTCGGTTGAGTCAGCACCTTCGGGCTTGATGTCTTTGGCTGTAACAGTTTCAGTTTCAGTTTCATGTTTGTCTTCGTCATTCTTTTCGTCATCCTTCTTGACTTCCTTTTCTTCGGTAGTGCTTTCACTACGTGTGAACTCCTTTGCTGAAACAGTTTCGGCACCAGTGGTTTCTGAATAAGCATCTTTCTGATCAGCCAAACCTTCGGGTTCCTTGTCTTCCATGTCTTCTTTTTCTTCCTTTACTTCTTTATCTTCCTTGTCTTCCTTTTCTTCTTTTTCTTCCTTATCCTCTTTTGCTTCGTCATCAATCTTAATAGAATCAGCAGTAATAGTTTCAGAATTGGCAATTACCGGGTCACTATCTTTTCTGTCACCTTCGGGTACTGCAACCTCCGGAGTGGTTTCTTCTTCAGCTTGTTTTGGTTCAGCAATAACTTTTGGCTTTTCAATTGATGTATCGGGTTTAATATCACTAGTAGATACAGTTGGCGCATCTTCGTCGAGGAGTTGTTTTTCTGCTTCTTCTTGTTTGGTCTCAGCTGAAACATCATTTACTTCCTCGGACTTTGATTCTGCTTCTTTGGCTTCGTCTTTGGCTTCGTCTTTGGCTTCGTCTTTGGCTTCGTCTTTAGTGTCTTCTTTGAGCACTTCCTTAGGTTCCTCTTTGGATTCCTCTTGAGATTCCTCTTTGGATTCATCTTCTGGTTCGTTTATAGTGGCAGTTGTAGATATAGCTTCTGCTGCTTTACCAGCAAGAGTACCTTCAGCGGCAACAGGAATATCATTATTATCAAGTGGTAATTTTTTAGCATCAGTATCTGCAGTATCTTTGGTGTCAACTTTTGGATCTTCCTTCAAATCAACATTATCATCTTTTGATTCTTGTTTTGATTCTTGTTTTGATTCTTGCTTTGATTCTTTTGATTCAGTTTCAACATCATCGTGTTTGGCAGTATCTTCCTTTTCGATTACCTTTTCATCTTCCGTAGTTTTATTTTTGGTGGTATTCGTATTGGAATCTTTATCTTGTTCAGGTTTGATAACTTTCTCAACCATAGTATCTAAACCACCAATTCTTTCATAAGGATCTTCAGAAATCAATGCACCTTCATTAACCAAATTAGTTGAATCGGCTTCATTTTTTTCATTGATTACATTATGTTGATTAACCAAATCATTTTTCTCCAATTGTTTTGGTTGTCTTGATCTGGATCTTGAAATTGAACGTAAATAGTTTGTTGAACTTTGAGATCTAATGGAATATAAATTATTCGAAGAATTCAAACTTGTATCTGGTTTATCGACATTAAAATTAGTATAATCACCAGTTGTTACTAAGGAAGGATCTCTTGTTAATGAAGCTTCAGAATGATAAGGAATATTATCTTTACTTTCATCTTTATCTTTATCCAAATCTTCATTGGTTGATTCAGAAGCTTTGGCGGCTTCAGCAGCAGCGATTGATTCACCCATTGTTGGTTTTGAATGTCTTGTTCTTCTATCATCTTCTTGTTCATCACCTTGTTCTTCATCTTCTTTTGGAATATCCAAATCAGCGGGTAATTCATAAGTTGAAGGTTCTTCATTATGAGTATTTTTATAAGAATCTCCACGAGCTAAATGAGGAGTTCTAGTAGAAGATCTTGAACGATCATTCGATTTTGATCTATCGATTTTAGAAGATCTTGCTCTTGATCTTGATCTTGAAGATGATCTAATTTCTTCAGAGTGTAAATTGGATGAATTATCTGATGTAATATGATTATTTAACTCTGGAGTTTTAAACGCTTCATTTGATTTTGAAATTTCACGATCGGTTGAATTTGGTAAACGATGAGGATCATAAGATTTAACATTATCTAATAAAGCTTGATGATCTTTAATTTGATTATCAAGTTGATATTCTGATAAGTTAGGAGTTGAATAATCTTCTTGTTGATAAAAAGAACTCTTATTACCATCATTTGATTGAACTTCAGTACTCTTCAAAGATTCTGGTTGAATGGTAGAAGTGGTATCGACAATATTATCATTAATATTATCATTAATATGATCATTAATATGATCATTAATATGATCATCAATATGTTCTTTCAAAGGAGAAGAATGATTTGGATCAGCAGTTAATTCATTTTTAATTTGATTTAATTTTTCTTGTTTAGCCTTCTTTTGTTGTTCCTTTTCAAATTTAGCATCATCTTTAACATTACCATCATCATCTAAAAATTTAGTAAAATCTTCTTCAGAACCTAATAAAGCTCCTTCATTAATTAAATCATCTAAAGAAATACCAATTGAAGAATTAAGAATTGATTTTTTATTCTTCTTCTTCTTCGGTTTTGATTTACTAGGATGAATATAGTTATTATGTACTGAATCATCAGCAGATCTGATAGATGAACCAACAAGTGAAGGATCAGGAGATTGTTCGGCTCTTTCTAATTGTTCTTCAAAATCCATAATGTTATTGTGGTGCTGTGGTGTGCTGGTGGTAATCTTAAATTGGTGATAATTGATTGGACAGCAAAAGACTATATAGTTTATATGTAATTATCAGTGGGATCGTGTTTTTATCAATATGTTATGGTAATTCCCGGCTGCCCCTCCCGCTGTCTGTCTCTGTCTGTCTGTCTGTCTCTCTATAAATGAACAGGCCCGTACATCCCTACCTTTCTTATCCTGCACTCCACACCAATTTTGCAATTTTGAACAACTTGGCACTACTATAACTATTACTATAATACTATAACTATAATACTATAACTATAATACTATAACTATAATACTAATAGTATAATACTATTATTATTATTATTAGTATAATACTATTAGTAGCAATACTACATGTTATGTGGTTGAATATAATTGTTGTTATTAAATTTCATATTGCTACTTTGAAATTTTACTCATATAACTAATCGTCTACTGGGGAAAAAAGAAATAATGGATGATCTTTCAGTAGCCGCCTTATGGGTTTAAGGGGTGAGCACCATTTTGGCTTAGATTTGAATTCATAAGATTTATGTAATTGTAATTGTAATCAGTGTTCAATGTTCAATGTTCAATGTTCAGTGTTCAATGTTCAATGTTCAATGTTCAGTGTTCAGTGTTCAGTTGTTATCGTATAGTTTTATTTACATTGTACAAATTAAATTGTTAACCAAATAAAGTAAGGTTAATTTTGTTAACGCACAAATACAAATTTACCAAATTTACCAAATAAACAAAAACAGAACAAAAAAAACAGAACAAAAAAAACAGAACAAAAAAAAACAGAACAAAAAAAAAACAAAAAAAGAAAAGAACAAAAAAAAAGTTGTTACTCACTAATCGGTAACCTCTTCGTTTTCTTTTTTAATTACTAACCACTTCTTCTTCTCTTATTATCTTTACAACTCAAACTATAAGATACTACTATAACAAACTAACAGCTACCATACCTACTCCCACTTACACATACACATCCACATCTATTTATACACCCATATCCATTTTGTCCATCCCCATCTATACCCATCGTTTTTTGTTCTTTGACCCCTTTTATTACATACACAGAAGACGATCATCTGACAAATACTAGCATATATATATACTTAACTTAGTATATTATCATCCTTATAAACATATACATATATATATATATATATACTTAACTTAGTATATTATCATCCTTATAAACATATACATATATATATATATATATACATATATATATTCATATATTCATATATTCATATATTCATTCATATATCCTACATAATCAAAAATGAGTTCCAAAACTGCTGCTGCCATCTTATCACGACAATTTAAAGATTTAACAGATCCTAAAAAGGGTATTCCTTCATTTCATATTGAACTTGATGATGATAATATCTTTCTCTGGAATATTGGTATTATGGTTTTAAATAAAGATTCAATGTATCATGGAGGTTATTTTAAAGGTCAAATGAGATTTCCATCTGATTTCCCATTTGTTCCACCAACTTTCCGTTTTACTCCTGCAATTTATCATCCAAATGTTTATCGTGATGGTCGATTATGTATTTCTATTTTACATCAAGGTGGTGATCCAACGTCTGATGAACCCGATTCTGAAACTTGGTCTCCAGCTCAAACCGTTGAATCGGTTTTAATCTCAATTATTTCTTTATTAGAAGATCCAAATGTTTCTTCTCCAGCAAATATTGATGCTTCAGTTGAATTACGTAAAAATCCTGAAGCCTATAAAAAAAAAGTTTTACAAGAAGTTGATCGTTCTAAAACTGATATTCCAGAAGATTATGTCATGCCCGAACTGGAATTACATGCTTTTGGTTATGGCGGTACTACAAATAAAGAAATGGAACAAGAACCGGTTGATGAAGATTTTTGGTATGATAGTGAAGAAGAAGAAAGCTATGATGAAGAAAGCTTGATGGATGATATGGAAGATGTTGATGCCGATGATGATGAAGAAGAAGACGCTGATGATGACGTTGTCGTTACAAAATAACCCCTTTACCATTTCTAACCTTTCTTTTTCTTTTCTCTCTTTTTTTTATCTTTTTCTTCTATTTTGTTTTGTTTCGTTTGGTTTTGTTTGGTTTTGTTTTGTTTTGTTCAGTTTTGTTTTCTCTTCTTTACTATTACCTTTTTGATAGAAATGTGCATTTTAATCTCCCGTCATCAAAGTTACTAGGCTACCAAGGCACACATTTATGAATTATACTTTCGTTCTCCTTTCTCTTCTTATTCTTTTTTTTTTTTTTCTTTCCCCCTTTTCCTTTTTATACTATATATTTGCTTACGTCTCTTTTCATGAAGCTTTTCTTCTAGCTTTTGTTTCTTTTTTTAAATCTCTGGTTTGTTTTACATTTCACGTCATCTACATGATTATACTATAATTTGTTCTTACTTTTATTATCTTGATCTTTTTTTTTAAATTAAATCTAGTATTACTATTCAATGAGTCTCACTTGTGTTTTGGTAATTTTATCCCCCCTTTGTTTATTTCTTATTTATATTGGTTTTACTTAATACCAAGTTTTAATGATATGAAAAAAAAAAAAAAAATTGTTACTTAATGTAGTTAATCATATAGTTATATATATGAAAGCCAGTAAATTATTTTCTCAACCACGATATCCTTCTAACCCTTTACTTAAAGCAGTACATAAATTATCTAATCTTAATTTAGCCTCAGCATTCAAAAATTTATCATCGTAAAATATAACAACGTATAATCCGTTATCTTCCTTTCTTTCAAAACCACCAGATTGATTTTGTTCTTCTATTTGTTCTTTATTAATAAAATTATTAAGTTCTAATTTCTTAATTATAACTTTTAAATTCTCATCTAATTCTAATAAACACCAGTAGTCAACTTTTTCTACTGATTGTTGACGTAATTGATTAAGTGCCAATAGTGAATATATCTTTAAATTATCATTTGTTAAATGATTATTTTGATTTATTAAATTCGGTAAAGTAACCGTACTTAACGGTAATCCATTACTAGAAAGTAATGATATGGAAAGTGGTGAAGATGAATCAGTCGAGCTCTGGGATGGGCTCTCGCTTAACCCTTGTGAAAGTACCTTTGATATTTGTTTCAGTTGAAGCATTATTGATGTCTTTTTGGGGAGTAGCCACCTATTTGGTATTTTCTTTTAGATAGTTATCTTCCCATATCTTTATTCTACTCTAAAAACACTGAAGTGGTGTATGGGTGAGATCACGTGTTCGCGCACGTGATCACGCAAAATCACGGTTTTTTCATAACAAACGCGTAAACAAAGAATTTGGTAAATAAACTGCCCTACACTACAATTTTAACTGGGAAAAATTTTTTTTTTTTTCCTTTGAAAACACTAATAGTATCAGAAATATTCAACCAGCACAATAAAAAATACCACTCAATTCTATTAGATCACATTTCTATTTGAATACCATCTAACTTATTGACTTATATCTCATACTTAGTTTTGCATCTTTCTAAAACTTTCCTTTCATTTCTTTCATATTCTTTCGGTTTCATCAATACCCGCTGCATTTGTTGTTGTTTTGCATTTGTTTTGTTTTGCTTGTTTTTTTAAAATTGTTGTAATTTTGATATAGACTCTTCGGTATCTTCCAATTCAACAGTTTAGTTTGATTGATTCTTCTATTCAGCTAATAACATGCCATTCATTATACAATGGATCCAATAATTAATAGAAAAAGACTGGCTCTTCCTGATCATATTGGTCAATCAACTGGTACCACAACTTCATCAACATCAGTAACAACAACAACAACAAATAATAGACTTCCATTAAAAGAAACTAGTGGTAATATTCCCTCACCAACTTTTAAAAAAACTAAATTAAATAAAATCGATAATGTTCAGACTTCGAGCATTAATTTGAATAAACCAAATTTATCACAACCTAACCATAATAAATATCAATTTCGACTTCAACAAGTTCAAAATGGTACTTCGAATTCGATTTCATCGAATTCTACAACTGCACAATACCATAATCATTCCCATCAAGAAAAAGCATCCTCTAATACGAAATCGACCAGATTAGTTGGCGAAGAGTTACGTAATTGGCAAACATCATGGAGAAAAATTATGAAAGAATCAATAGTTTATTTCGATAAACAAGGCTTTGATTCAAGTAATTCAACTCAATATTCTGAGATGAAAAGAGCAGTTAAAGCTTTGAAAAATGTCGGTTGTTCAATTAGTGATTTTTTTGATAATCAAGTTAGCATTATTATTAGTAGAAGATCTTTCAATTCAAAACTTGATTATCCAAATGCGGATGTTTTTGCAAAAGCAATTCAACATAAAATTAAAGTCTGGGATTATGATAAAGTTTTTAGATTTTTGAAAAATTTGGGTGCTAATGATTCACCCATTTCAAATTCAAAGGGTAATTTATCAAACTTATTACACGAAGAGAAAGTTTTTGGTTCAACTGATCGTGATCCAAATGCAAGAAGAGATGATCTTCATTATCTTGATAAAAACTTTTTATATGTCTACGATTTATCACAGAATGTTAGACCAATAGCAATTAGAGAATGGTCAAGTGATAGTTATCCAATGATTCAGCATACTTTGGATGGTAAATGTCCTTTCATACCTGACCCTTCTGAAAACTCGGAAAGAAAAAAATTACGTAGATTACAAAAGTTTAGTGCCACTAAAGAATACCGAGATTTGTTGAAAAAAGTTACCACTGATATTATGAATCATGCTAAAGAAGGTATTCAACTTGATTCTTCCGGTTTCACTGGGACTAGCACTAGTACTGATAGGGTTGATGAAAGAGATGATTATCAAAAGCTTAGGGATTCTGAAATGCATGATATTAATACTGATACCGATATCAATAATGATAATGATAATAATAATAATAAAAATAAAACTCATCCAATTTCAAACTCCAACATAATAGATAAGTATAATTTTAAGGCTCCTCCTGCTCCTTTGCTTCGTAATTCATCTTGTGTTCAACCATTCCAAAATTCCAATTATAATTCGAATTATAATTCAAATTCGAACTCAAATTCAAAATACTATGAAGTTGTTGCCTCTGGTTATAATGGTGCTTCAAATGCAATGCAATGCTCGATGGATTCAGCTCTTAATAGTAACGCAGCTTCTCAACAACAAGGAAATGGTTTGGGCCCTATGGTTTCAGCTGTCCCTTCAAAGAATATTAATAATTTAAAAAGACGCATCTTTGTTAAGAAACAAAAGCAAAAACCTGATAATCCAAGAACTCATCAACATCAGCACCATTACAATCAAGATCGTGATTTGAAACCTGGTTATTGTGAGAATTGTCGTATCAAATATGATCATTTTGATGACCATATCATTTCTAACAGACATCGCAACTTTGCTTGTGACGATCGAAATTTTAGAGATATCGATTCTTTAATCCACCGTTTAAGTGATAGCAAAAAAAGAGGTATGGTTACCTCGAATGGTGATTATAGTTATTCTAATTGAAATGAGGTTTTTGCTCACATTTACCTATTCTAGTTAAAAACAACTCTTTTATTTTCATGTCCACTATTTGTATATTAGTTCATTCTTCTCCCGTATATTCGTTATTCTGCTTTTCAATCTCTACCCGTAATTTTTTATAGCTCTAGCATTAGTCATTAATTCATAACGTATTTCTATTGATTGTCCTAACTTTTTAGCTTTTGATGCTAAAAAAATTCCGTATATGGCTGCGCACTCCCAAAAAAAATGGAACAAATGTTCAAACAAACGAAAATTTTTTTTAAAAAAAGATATACCTAAGTCAATTTATGTTTCAAACATTATACGTACCAACCCTTAAATATGATATCAAGAGGTTCCAGAAGCATTCCCTCGTGCTCTCGATGTATTCTCTATAATACCAATTTAAATAGAGGGAACAGCTACCTTGCAAAAAGAGCATATAGTGATTTTTTGAAAAATTTACCACGAGTCGGTGGTGGTATTTCAAAGTTCAAAAGAAATGTCACTCCACAACAAAACCAAACCCCTCTGACTTCTAAAAATGAAAATACAAACTCATCTCCAAAGCCGCAAACTAATCGTTTTGCTAAACAGTTTGCCAACCAAAGTCGTAAACCTAATGTTGATAAAAAGCCGAACAGTGAAAGCCAACAGCGTGATAAAAAGCCTGAACATAGACCGCTGCATCAAAATAACAGAGCCGATAGCATAGATAGACCTAAACCAAAACCAAGTGTGCAGCACTCCCCTTTGAAGAATTTTGTGAAGAGTGATAAAACCAACAAACCCAATAATAGTAAGACTAAAAACCTAGCTTATAAACCATCGGTTCATCATAGAAAAGATAAGAAGGAAAGAGTTGATAAAATCCAAATCCAAATCCCAACCTTCATAACGGTTTCAAATCTTGCCTCGATTATAAATATCCCATTAAGTGAGTTTTTGAAAAAGTTGAAATCATTAGGTTTTGAAGGTATGTCACATAATTATATTCTTGATAAAGAAAATGCTTCTTTAATTGCGGATGAATTTGGTTTTGAAATCACAATGAATGATGAAACTGGTCTTGACTTATTCCCAGCTCCAGAAGAACCATCAAAATTAAAACCAAGACCTCCTGTAGTTACTATCATGGGCCATGTTGATCACGGCAAAACAACGATTTTGGATCATTTAAGAAAATCAACTATTGTTGATCAAGAACATGGTGGGATTACTCAACATATTGGGGCTTTCTCTGTTACTACACCAATCTCGAAGAAAATGATAACGTTCTTGGATACCCCAGGCCATGCAGCATTCTTGAAAATGAGAGAAAGAGGCGCAATAATCACTGATATTGTTATTTTAGTAGTTGCAGCTGATGACTCGGTTATGCCCCAAACCTTAGAAGCCATCAAGCATGCTAAAAAATCAGGCGTTCCGATTATAGTTGCAATTAATAAATGTGATAAACAGGGAGTTAACATTGAAAAAGTGTTGGCTGATCTTGCCCGTTACGAAGTCGACATTGAAGATTACGGGGGAGAAACCCAAACTGTTAGGGTGTCTGGTAAAACTGGCTTAAATATGGATAAGTTAGAGGAAGCAGTTATTACATTGAGTGAATTGAGTGAATTCCAAGCTGAACCTCAAGGAATCCCATCAGAAGGTTGGGTTATTGAATCACAAGTTGAAAAAGGTATGGGTAATATATCTACTGTTCTAGTTCGTAGAGGTACCGTTAAAGTTGGTAGTTTCTTGGTTGCTGGTAAGACCTATTGTAAAGTGAGAGGTATGAAAGATGAAAATGGTAAAGTAATTAAAACTGCTGGACCATCTACACCTGTTCGTATTTGGGGCTGGAAGGAATTACCTGAAGCCGGTGATCAAATTTTAGAAGCTAAAAGTGAAAAAATTGCTAAAAAAGTTATTGATAATAGAATTGCTCGTGAGAAACAAATTCAAGCTGGTCAAGATATTGAGAAAATTAATGCCAGAAGACAAGAAGAAATCAAAGAATTGAAAAGACAAGAAAAATTGAATGAGTTAAAATTGGCTGGGATTAATATTGATGAATTACCTTCCGAAACTTTAGAAGAAGATAAGTGTGTTCAGGTCAAATATATTATCAAATCCGATGTTTTCGGATCAGCTGAAGCCATTAAAGAAAGTGTTGATGGTTTGGGTAATGAAGAAGTGAAAGCTTTAGTTATTTCACATGGTGCCGGCTTACCAACTGACTCAGATATTGATACTGCTAAAGCATTAGATGCTAAAATTGTTTGTTTCAATGTCAAAACACCAAAACAGATGAAATTTAAAGCTGAAAGATTGGGTGTTTCAGTTACTGAACATAATATAATCTATAGGTTGATTGAAGAAGTAACTGAAGAACTCACATCAAAGTTGAAGCCCCATATTGAATTGAAAACAACGGCTGAAATTGAAGTCAAAGGTGTCTTTGTTATTACAGGTAAGAATAAAAGTAAATCAAAAGTTGCTGGTTGTAAAATCGTCAATGGTGATCTCAAAAGATCTTCTAATGTTAAAGTCATTAGAAATGGTGAAACCATATATACCGGTACTTTATCTTCTTTGAAACACGCTAAAGATGACATTAATGAAGCTAAGAAGGGTACTGAATGTGGTCTTTCATTTGAAAAATGGGACAAATTTGAAGAAGGTGATAGAATTGAAGTTTTTGAAGAAGTAAGTCACCAAAGGTACTTGTAAGGTACCTTAAACCAAATGGTTTAATATAATACTCTTGTATATATCTCTTGTATATAATAAAACGATCCGTACATATTTTACTTATATATGTGCTCACAGTATTAAAAAACGGTAGAACGTCAGAGATGACTTTTTTCTTTTTTTTTTTCTTTTTTTTTTTTTTTCTTCCTTCAAACTCAAAATATAGCCAAAAGCTCAAGTTGTAAATTATTTATTTCAATTCACAATCATATATACCACGACCAATATGTCCTCCTCGCATGACGAATACTCCTCTGATGAAGAAGAATTGTTCGACGACAATGAAAAGACTGACGTTTACTTGGGTTTCGTAGATGATGTTATAGAATCCGATAGTGAAGATCATGAAGATATCGATGAAGACACTCAACCTACTATTGACGATACCTTTATTGGCTCTGAGCCAGTTTGGTTACATCCGGATTCAAAACCAGACCTTACCAGCTTAACATGTGATAATTGTAGGAAGAAGATGGCCCTTTTATTACAAGCATTTGCACCAATTGATGGGAAATTATATGATAGAGTTATTTATATATTTGCTTGCAAAAATACAGCACAATGTTCTAAAAAAGAAGGTACTGTTAAATGTATAAGAGGTATTAATAGGGATCCTACCAAGGTTGCAGAAATCAAAGCTGAACAGGAAGCACAATTACAAAGCCAGTTGGATGAAAAATTGAAAGCTGATAATCAAAAGAAACTAAACGTTGAATTAACAAAAGACTTATTTAAAAACAATGATAACAATGATAAGTCATCTACTGAAAATCCATTCGGTGGGAATCCATTCGGTAGTAGTGGATCTAATCCTTTCGAGAATAAAACTAATCCTTTTGCAGCCCCTGCAAAATCAACTACTGACGATAGTGAAAAACCTCCAAAGAAAGAAACTGCTAAGAAAACTTATGCTGAAGTCACTGCTACAAAATCTGACCCTAAACCAACCAAGACTAAATCAAGCAGTCCGTTGGAACTTCCATCATACAAGGGGTATTTTGTTTATGTTGATCAAGAAAAATTCAAAAAAGTTACTTTGGAACCTGAATTAGAAAAATATAGACATTTAGTGGAAGAAATGGATATTGATGAAGGTTTATCTTCTAATAAGAAAGGTCGTTCACCATCGGTATCATCATCTTCTTCTGCTACTCTTAACCCACAAGCCAAAAAGATTTCAAATATGTTAGATGATAAATATTTCGAACATTTCACCAACATTGTTAAGCATAATCCTTCTCAGGTTCTTCGATATGATTTGGGAGGTAAACCATTACTTTATAGTGGGAAAGATGAAGTTGCTAGAAGATTTATTGTGGATGATGGGAAAGATTTCAATGTACCCAATCCTGGTTATAATCCTTCTTCAAGAAGACAATTTGAATTACAATTAATGCCTCAAACAATTATGAATTTAGAACAACTTGAAGATGAAACTAATGTTGGAATCAATGATATCTTGAATGGTATGTCATGGGGTACTATTTTAGTGTGTACTGATGTGGAAGACTACATTCCCGAAGAAAACTTTGATGAACATCATGTGGGTTACATCGAAGAATGGTGTGGTGTTCAATGGGAAGAAAGCGTTTGAACGTAATCAAGCTGCAAATACAAAAACTAATTTTAGTAATAAGTTATATGTTTGTGTAGATTCTTTTTATTCTTTTTTTTTTTTTTTTGCTTGTTCTTTTATGGCTCTTTGTATATATTTGCGAGCGAATCCGGAACTGAAAATGACATTCCTGGTTCTAATTCATAGAATTCTTGACAATCCGTAATTGAATCGGGAAGTACGTAAAGATCACAGAAGTGAAGATAGTAGTAAAGATTACAGTAGAAGTGAAGTCACAATAGAGTTAGTCAATCGTTGTGTTTTCGTCCTCGTTATCTCCCAAAAGGTGTTAAATCGCTGAGTCAATCAGTTTAATTTTTTAAAAATAGCCATTGTTTTAAAAAGAACTGTTGCAATAGGGCTGGAAGCATTCTACTACACTTTATAAATGAAACGTGTAAACCTTATCTTTGGAAACCCTTAAAAAGAGGCTGTTAATTAGCTCGTCTACGCTCTATCTTGTTCCCTGTCAACACGAAACACCAAATAACAATAATCTAACATACACCATAAAAAATAACATAGATCAACTAATTATTATAAATGATTTACATTATATAAATACTTTATAAATAAATCATAACTTATAATTATCAATCCTTTCATTTGCTAATTTGCAAAATTTCAACGCGAAGAAATGCAGCATTTTTTTTGTTGTCACCCAAAAAATTTGAGTTGAATTTTGCTATTCCCAAACGAAATGCGATGAGTGCTGCATATAACCGACAAAGCAAAAAAAAGAAAAGCAGCAAAAAAAAAAGACCAAAAAAAAATAGATAAAGCAAAGGGTGGTGGCTGAAACTGCAAACTCTTTCACGTCCGTTTACATGAACAGAGGGAAACGGAATAACATCGTTTCTTTTTCGACCCTGTATTTGTTTTTTTGTTTGGGTTTTTGCTTCGAGTACTTTTATAATTTTATGTAGAAGAATCTATAAGATGTTGAGTGTTACTTCTTTTTCTGGTCTTTTGCCATTGTAAACAGCAAGTATATAATTTTGTTTCCATCTTTCTATTGGACATAGACTCGACCAAGTTACTTCATGATGTCTGGTTCATCAAATCATAGTGATGGCTTCTCTTCTGATGATAACGATAATCACTCAGATCACAGAACAAATATTCATTTACCCAAAATTGATCTAAAACGTATCAGGAAAAAACAAACCAAAGAATCCTCCTCAAAGACATTTGCTAAGGCTAGTAAGAACTTTATACAGAAACCATCTAAACCAATACATCATCCTGCTAGTCTGAAATTCAATACTGATTCAAGACTGGAACTACCCAAAAATATTTCTACCAAGCCTGATGATTCATTGAATTACGATGATGAGTCTAGAGATGTTGCTGATTCGAATAATAGTTACAATTTACCAACATTTACAATTGATGCCTTTGACTCTGGTCGTAAGAGCTCAGATGATTCAAAAGTAGACCCCTTCAATGAGGAGGAGGAGGATGGTGATGATCAACTTGACTATCACGTACGTCCCCAACATTCTATTGACACAGACAGTTCTGATGATTCGGATGATCAACATTCAAAAGATGATTCCGAAGATCAACACTCAAAAGATTATTCGGATCCCGTGATACTATCGAATCTTGGTGATGACAAAGTCACCCCTTATAATCCACAACAATCGATCGAACAACCATTATCTACCCATGAATCGACCACATCCAGAACTTCAAAGCATTCCAAAGATTCCATTGGTCATCATTCATATTTTCATCGCCATAAATCTAATGATCAAGGCTCGCTTTCATCTTCATCAACCCGTAAAAGTGTATCTTCAAAAAATCATTTCAAACATTTTTTGAAAAAATTAAGCCTAGCTGAGCCTGATGGTAAAGATGATGAATATGCAGAACAAGAACCTCAAGAACCTTCAACTCCTCAAACTGATGGATTCTTAGGAAGAGTATTGAGTTTGGGTGCTGGTTCTGGTGCTACTACTGGATTAGCACCTGGTGCTAGTCAACGTGATTCTCGCTCAAGACCTTTAGATGAAGAAGAATCTGTTGGACAAGATCCAAAACATGAAAATGATATTGAATTGAAAAAACTTGATTTCTCTCAATGCAACAAGGATGCTCAGAACATGATTTTGAGTCACTTACCTGAAGCTGCTGACTTTTTGAAAAGACATGAAGGCTTGAATAATCACAACCTACCCGTTCTGCCAACTCTGCCATCACTGGCCAATTCCACTTCTTTTTTCCTTGAAAAAAACGACCCCAAAAAGACTCCAGTCCCTTCAAGTAGCAACTCCTTTGATGATCAGGCTAGGAATATAAGTCCCCAAAATACCTATGATAATAATGAAGAACAGACTCCGCAATTCAGACCTGGTGTTTTATCATCATTATTGAAATTGTATCAAAACCATCCTCCACAATCGGAGCATCTTTTAATGCAACAAGATAAACTGCCAATTGAAAGTCGAAGCTCAATGAATGATGAACTTAGTACGATCGCACCTTCTAGTCCCACAAGTCCAGTAGATATTACCAAGTTTAATACTACGTTAAATGCTAATCGATCCGAATCTTCCCTCACGCCAAGTCATAGAGACTCTAATTCTAGTGAAGAGTTAGAAATGGATCCTGGTGATCAAAAACTACCATCATTTATAAATGCCAAACCAAAACTTCCACCGAAAAAGAAACTCCCTAAATTCAGTTCCAGATTCAAAGAACGTAAAAGAGAGCAATCGAGAAAATTACGTATAACTGTACATATTGCTGATATTCTCCAAAGACAAAGATTTATTTTAAGAATGTGTAAAGCTTTAATGAGATATGGTGCCCCAACACATCGTTTAGAAGAATATATGGTGATGACCAGTAAAGTTTTGGAGATTGATGGACAATTCATATACTTTCCCGGATGTATGATTGTTTCATTTCGTGATTCTGCAACAAGAACTTCAGAATTACATTTAGTCAAATGTAACCAGGGTGTTAATTTATCAAAACTTGCTGATACTCACGCAATTTATAAAAAAGTTATTCACGATCTTGTTAGTGTTGAGCATGCTGCCAGTGAGTTAGAAGAATTATTAGCCAAAAAGAACTTGTTCAATCCATGGATTTGTGTATTACTATATGGACTAGGATCTGCTTCGGTTTCCCCATTTGCTTTTAGTGGTAATTGGATGGATGTGCCAATATCTTTTGGGTTGGGACTATGTATTGGGTATCTACAATTTTTCATTTCTTCAATTTCCAACCTTTATTCCTCTGTCTTTGAGGTGACGGCTTCAGTTGTAGTTTCATTTGTTGCTAGAGCTATTGGATCTATCAATGGGGGTAATACATTTTGCTTTGGTGCTATTGCGCAAGGGTCATTGGCACTAATTTTACCAGGTTATATAATCTTATGTGGATCTTTAGAATTACAGTCCAGAAATTTAGTTGCCGGTTCTGTTAGAATGTTCTATGCTATTATTTATTCATTATTTTTAGGTTTTGGTATTACATTAGGATCTGCCTTATACGGATGGATTGATGAGGATAGTACTAATCAGGCCAAATGTAACCCGGGTCATGACGTCGATGATAAGTGGAGAATTTTATTTATTCCTGTTTTTTCAGTTTGTTTAGGATTAATCAATCAAGCCAGATTTTCCCAGCTTCCCGCTATGGTTATTATAGCATGTATTGGGTACGTGGGGAATTATTTTGCTGGTAAACATTTTAATGATGTTACTGAATTTTCTGCTGCTATAGGAGCATTTATAATTGGAATATTGGGGAACATGTACTCTAGAATAGGAAGAGGTATGGCAGTAAGCGTTATGTTACCCGGTGTTTTCGTTCAAGTTCCTTCAGGTATAGCCAGTCAGAGTACATTATTATCGGGAATCGACACAGCTAATCAAATTACTCATTCGAGTTCATCCGCTTCCGTTGATTCAAGTGAAAACCAGGTTTCTTCTTTGAGTTTCGGGGCAACCATGGTTGAAGTTTCAATTGGTATCAGTGTAGGACTTTTCGCTGCTGCGTTATTCGTCTATCCTTTCGGAAAGAGGAAAACTGGTTTATTTACATTGTAAGCTACTGTTCCTACTTTAACTTTCCCTATCTTTTCTTTGTCCTGTTCTTTTAAGTTCAGGTCAATTAATATTTATTTTCACAAGCCAAAAGAATGATTTTTCTTTTGATTGGCTTATGCTTTAATGGTATATACGCATAATTTTCACGTTCAATTTCTTTAATCTTACTTAATATTTATAATAGAGATTTTTTTTTTTTCTATATGTTTGTACCTTTTTGCAACAAATTACCCTATAGACCAAAAAGCTACGCTCACACATTTGGCTACCAACTTTTCGGTGTTTGGTCTCTTGATCTCAAAGAAACTTATCTCGTACCGATAATCGTTGAAGGACTTGTATTGTTTACTGTAAGTAAACTGTACTTGCCAACTTACTCCCCCCCTCCCTTCATTTGCAAATCGAACGTTTTCAAATTTATTGATCGGTATTTCTGGTGCGAACATCCGTGCCCTCCTCTTATTACTTCAAAGCCGCGTCAAAAGATAGCATTTGAAGTAGATCTTAGGAAAAATGGTTAATTTAAGGAAGACTCCTCCGACTGATACCCAAATACCTCTAGTGACAAGATAACGGCTGAGTATTAATAATATTGAAGTCTAAGACTTTAAATCGTATAGAAGCAGCAATCAAATCCCCGGAAGACAATACGAACCAGATAAGGTTACAAGAAATAAGATAATGTTCGTCGGAGGATAAGACCAAAAATACCGATGTTTTAGTGGGGCCAGATAACCTAAAATACATCACGAAGAGATAAGAATAGGTTCTTTTTTGCTGTAATATGGTTAACTATGGCGTGTACAGACCAATTTTGCTCCAAGCGGAATAATTGAAAAAAAAAACAGTCGGTATTTATAAAGATCGATTTCCCCAACGAATAAAAGAAGAAAGAAAGAAATTTTGTTCTATTTTTACCTATATACCTGTATAAACAGTTAAGGATATATATATAAAGTTATTACCGTATTCCAAAAGTGGTCAAGAGTCGTTGCTCAGAAAATTAGAAATCATGTCAACGTCAGGTTCAATACAAGATACCAGAAACGAAAAGGGGAAAGCAGATGTTAAGGTCGAACAACAGTCCGATATCACTGATATCGAAGAAGGACTTCACGAGTCCCAGGAGTTTTATATAGATCCAGCAGTGGAAAAAAGAGCCGTTAGAAAACTTGATTTAAATGTCTTACCGGTTCTCGGGTTATTCTACTTTTTCGCAGCCCTCGATAGATCAAATATAGGTAATAGTGGTCCAGCTGGTTTGGAAGAAGCTTTAAATCTTTCGAGTTCACAGTTTTCATTTGCGGTATCCATTTTCTATATTACTTATATTGTGTTTGAAATACCAGGAACAATGGTTTTGAAAAGATTTAAACCTTCAAGATTATTAACAGTAGCAGTGGTATGTTGGAGTATTACATCAATTGGTCTGACGTTTGTTAAAACTTATAGTGAATTATTGGTGGTCAGATTACTCTTAGGTTTATTCGAATCTTTTTACTTTCCAAGTTTGGCTGTCTATATATCCGGTATTGCATGTTATACAAAAGAAGAACTAGGTTTAAGAATGGCAATTCTTTTATCGTGTGCTGCTTTATCAGGAGCTGTTGGTGGATTGATTAGTTATGGTTTTATTCAAGTTGAAACCCCTGCGTTAGAAGGATTTAGATTCATCTTTTTAATTGAAGGTTGTATCACTCTTGTCTGTACTCCCATCTTAACTTTTTGGCTTCCAGATGATCCAACTACGGCAAAATTTTTCACAGAAGAAGAAAAACAAGTTATGCTTCATAGAAGAAAACAAAAAGAACAATTTACTGGGGCTGCTGAATTTAATTGGAAAGATGTTAAAATTGCAGTATTAGATATTAGAACTTATTTTAGTATGATCATTCAATTCTGTGGTGATATGATTCTATACGGATTCTCTAATTTCCTTCCAACTATTTTATCAAAAGGTCTCGGTTTCAATAAATTAGAAACCCAATACTTGAGTATCCCAGTTTATGTTGTGGCTTCAATTTCAGCTCTTTCTATGTCAATCATTAGTGATCGTATTGGTGTGAGAGGTCCATTTATTTTTGGTGCCTCCATATTAGGTATAATAGGTTATTCAATTCTTCTTGGGTCTGATAATAATGCAGCTAAATACTTTGCTTGCTATTTGGCAGCAATCAATTTATATCTTACTCCTGGTCTTAACCTTACGTGGACCTCAAGTAATATTGACCCTTATTATAGAAGAACTTTGACAATTTCTATGAATCAAACATTTGGAAATTTGTCTGGTGTTTTTGCTAGTCTTGCTTACAGTAATTTAACAGTTGGCCATTCGGTATCTCTTGGTTGTTTGTGTGTGTCCGCGCTTACGGTTGTATTAAATTCTCTCAGACTTAGACAATTAAATAATGATAAGGAAAAGATTTTGATAGGCGAAAAGGAAGATCATAAAAAGGAGAGGTCTGGTGACCAAATTTTGGAATATAAGTATATGTATTGAACTCTATCTCTATTAAATATAAACTTTAAAATTATAATATGTTTACCATCTTTGTCAGTAGTTTTGCTTCAGAGGGAGTTTCCCCGATATCAACCACCTTTTGCTCTTCTCCAGTAGGTACTTCATAACGAATTTTAAAATCAGAATTATTTAGGAACTAGTGTGAACTTTAAAGAAAAGAAAGCACTATTAAAAGGAGCCAAAAAGTGTTCTATGGCCCTTGGAAGTCAAAAAGTACTCGGGAAAAATTACTTAAGTTCTTTTCTTTCTTTCAACTCACACAGAGCATATATTCAAAACTGAAAATTGTTTGGGATATATTCCTCTGCTTATGAATGGATCAAATTTCCGAAATCCCTCATAATGTATTAACAGACTTTTTTTCGATGTTTTCACGAAATCTTCAAATATATATACAACAACTTTAAAATCTATAAAACACATACCTGGGGAGTAAATGTAGAGGCTATTAGAAACGGAACTTCGCTGAAACTCTCCCATAAGAGTGAATATGGGCGTCTTATGGATTTTTTTTTTCACGAAAATCAAAATTTAGAAAAATTACCCCTATAATACCTTATCATATATATCGTAGTTATAAATAAGTGCACAACAAGGGCAACCTGGCCGAGTGGTCTAAGGCGCCAGGGTAAGGTCACCTTACCATATTTTCCTGGTCTCTTCGGAGGCGCGAGTTCGAACCTCGCGGTTGTCATTTTTTTGCATGTTTTTCCAAAACTCGCGAAGTTCATTCGTCGAGATTTTACCCCAGACAAGTTGAAAAGGACGGCCATCCTGCCTTCCCCACGGAAAACCTTTCTTTTTAGTTGGTCACCAATGATTAGAACAAAGCTTAAATATTACGTTGATTCATCTCTATTCAACTTCCAGCTAAAAAGATACTTATCTGTGAAGCAATTCGATGATAAATCAGTATCTGTTGAGTTTGGGAGTGGAGGAAGCTCCACATTTAATACTGTATTCCTTCGAGATTCTTGTACGTCCCCAAAATCTGTTGATGTATCTTCTAAGCAAAAGAACTTTACCACTCCGTCAATTGCAAAGAATTTGAAGATCATCGAAATTCCTCATGTCAGACGGGATCCTGAGACGGGGGAAAACCATCTTGATATTGTTTGGAAGGATGCTGATGGATCCATAAATAAATCAAGCTATAGGGAAAGTTTCCTCAAGAACCACTCTAGCGAAGTAGTTGTTCATCAAGATAGTATGTTTGATAGAAGGACTTGGGATAATGAAGTTATTTCTTTAAAGCTCGAAGATTTGATATCTAAATATGATGATTATTTTTTGCATAATAAGACTTTTAGTAAAGTTCTTGATAATCTTAATATGTACGGAATAAGTTTCATTGAAAATATTCCAGATCCTTCTGAAAACCCAGATACTCAAGAAATTTCTAAGGAAAATGTACCACAATGGCCAGTAGCAAAATTAGGCTCGAACTTTGGTTATATAAAGAGAACTTTTTATGGAGATCTATTCGATGTCAAAAATGAGAAGGAAGCCAAAAATATTGCTAATACGACAACTTTCTTACCATTGCATATGGATTTATTGTATTATGAGTCGCCTCCAGGTCTACAATTATTGCACTTCATAAAGAACTCAACCGAAGGTGGTGAAAATATTTTTTGTGACTCTTTTTTGGCAGCGGAAATCATTAGAGACATTGATCCTAA
The DNA here is from genome assembly GCA_030444945.1 of Hyphopichia fennica. Taxonomy (NCBI): domain Eukaryota; kingdom Fungi; phylum Ascomycota; class Pichiomycetes; order Serinales; family Debaryomycetaceae; genus Hyphopichia; species Hyphopichia fennica. The sequence goes on along the minus strand of JAJMOB010000004.1, from coordinate 436,294 downwards.
TGCATATGAAGCATTGAAGCAAGTACCCGTAACATATCATTATAATAATAATAATGAATATTATTATTATGCCAGACCTGTCATCATTGAAGATCCTTATGATATTGATGAAGCGACAGGTAAAAATAAACTAAAAGCTATTAACTATTCTCCCCCTTTCCAGGGTCCGTTTCAGATGTCAAATTACTCAAAGCTAAATCAAAACTTGTGGAGAGATTTCTTGAGAGGATTTGAATTATTCGAAGAAATTGTTAATGATCCTAAGAATCAATACAAGTTAAAAATGAAGGAGGGGTCTTGTGTAATATTCGATAATAGAAGAGTGCTTCACTCTAGAGAGGCATTTTCTGATGCAAATAATGGGGATAGATGGCTCATGGGCTGCTATGTTGATGGTGATAGCTTTAGATCAAAATTAAGAATGAGAGCTAAACTTAACTTAAATCCTTAAGAAAGCGCTACATGAAATTTTTATAATTAGTTTTATTGTACAATTCGAAGTATTTAGATTTGAAAGAATAAGAATGACTAAAATATACAGAGTTTTTGAAAAGAATGGTTTAAATATTTTTTTTTTTTTTTGAACTTTTTTTTTGGTTGATCTATTGATTTTATGAGATTTTAAAAGATCAGACTATAAATTTCATTAATAACCGTATGAGCCGTATGAACTAACTTGTGGTTGTGGGGGCATTTTAGATGGCCTGGAACTATCTTTAAGGTGACTCTTGAAAGTTTGTTTGAAACCGTTACACAAACGAAGCATGTTAGGATATGAGAAACCTTTTAATCTATAACCATCTCTTTCAGTCTTGACGTGCCAGGTTACAATTGGAGTGTTAACGTTGACTTTGAATAGTAATAAGAACCATCCGGGAGCTTTATGGTCATAACAGAAAACGTAGGCACTATTTTTTGGGTTAGCCCTAGTGTAAGACTCTAACCATTCATTGACTTCAGACAACGTACCTTCACGGAACTTAGGATGACGACACATCTCGTTGACATGCTTAGCAATTGCTTGAACATGTTGAAAAATCAATTGATCCAAGTCGGCATATACTTGACGTTCAACTGTGTATTTCTTACCCGAGTTACCAGATGATTCGTGAATACTGAGGTGCTGGAAAAGATTGTTGGCAACTTTCCAAGTAACGGACAAATATTCCGGACCTTTTGAAGATGGGCGGAGTACACAGTCACCGACAGCTTGTGGAGCTAAAAATTCTTCTGCCTGTTTATGAGAAAAGTTATGGAATAACGGATGTTGGATATTTCTAGTCTTAGCTAACTTGGCCCTCTCTTTAGCGACCTCTCTTTGTCTATCGGTTTCCTCAGCTTCAAAGTCCCATTTCAATGGATCTTTTCTAAATTTAGGAGCAGATGCTCTTTTAATGTCACTCTCCAATAAACTGAAAGAAGCAGAGAAAGTGTCATAAAAAGCATCAACAATAACAGCTTGAACAACTTGACCCTGTAAGTAATCAATATTACGAGGAACATAATTTTCTTCAACTGCACCTGTAACCAATGAAGAGGTGGTAACTCTCAAGTATCTAATTTTAGAATCTTGATCACGGAAGTTTTTACCAACTTTATTGATAGTGACCGGAACAATAGTACCTCTACCAAATGTTTCTGGAGTTTCACCAGTCAACATTTGGAAGACTTCAATGCTATCCAAAAGATGGAAGGACCTTCTTAATTCTTCAAAATTATTAACAAGTTCTTCTTTAATACTCTGTAATGTAGCATATTTACGTTTTCCAAATTTAGTTTCAAGTTCCTTACCATAAGCGGTCAAATTCAAGTCATCTACCTTATTGACTCCCTCTTGGATTAATTGATATATGATACCCCCTTGTTCTTCTATGTGAGCCATATCTTCTTCATCAAAGTCAAGCGCATCAGCAGCCATCTTTCTTGCTAAATCATAGTCTTCGGGATGAATTCTAGTCGAATCTAAAATTTCAACACCACCATCTCTTAATGATAAGCTTTCATCGTATGGAATGTTCAAGAAAGAAGAACAGTTGATAAAGATATTGGCAGTGGAGAGCTCATTCTCGATAAGATCACTTCTATTGGATAAAGTACCCAATTTTGAATTAATATTCCTCAAAAGTCCAGAAGCTTTACGAGGACCTAAACCAGCGACATATTGTAATAGTTGAGCAACATAAGGGTTCCGGAGAGCTTCATTGATTTCAACACCGACCATGTTAACAATATCAACAAATGAAGATTCTAATGCGTCTTGAATCAAATCTGTGGGAAGTAGTTTTTGATGTTCATAGAAAGATAATGATAAAATATCATCAGCTAATGAAACATACTCCAATAATGGACTTTGAACATACCTTGCTAAACCGACACAATATTTCACCAATGGCGGTTTATCTGATAATTCAACAACAGCTCTTTCTGAGTTTTGAAATAATCTTGCAGTTTCATCTTGACCCCAGATTACTGGAACTAAAACGTCTGCGAAAGAAGAGGCATCCCGTAATTCTTCAGTATTGATAGTAATTCTGTTTCTAGAAACAAATGACGTGACAGTATCAAACAATTTCTTAGCTGTTGCATTGAGACCAGAAACAACAATAACATCTGGTCTATAACTACGGAACTTTTTATCATAAAATTCTTTAAATTGACCCATGAAGCTTTCTTCACTCTCGCGGTCTCTAATAGGATTGGACTCGGACTTGAATGTGTCAGAAATCTTCCCATTTTCTTTGATGAATACACCGACAACAGCATTATCGTAGTCCCCTTTACCAATAGATAATGCGAGAACATTTGGTTTTGTACCTTTATCGTATCCAACTGGAGTGAAAGCTGCTTGGTTAACTTTAGCATTGAATCCTCTACGGACTTCAGTTGTAACCAAACGTTCACATTCACGGCGTAATGCCTCCTTTGTGTTTAATGCAACCATAGCGGTCAATCTTTTGAAGGCCATATTTAAAGCAAGCTCTCTTTCCTTGTTCCATTTTTCTGATATTTCAGATGAACCGTCGGATGTTAAGCAGTTGAATATAGAATTGTACCAGCTATCATAATCTTTAGTTTCGACTTTGATAACAATCAAACCCAATGATTCGGCTTCGAGCATTCTCAATAAGACATCTGGTTGACGAACCAAGTCAGCAGGAGAACGATCAATCGCGTACTTGATATCAGCGTATGGACTATGGTTCTCAATTGAGCTTCTACCCTTTTCAGTTAAAGCAACACTTATTGAAACGTAGTTGTTGTATGTTTGTCTGACTTCATGTCTAATTTTAGGATTATGGAAAATTTCTTCAGCGAAAGTTTTTCTAACTGCATTCAAAGCATTTTTTGGATCCTTAAATAATATTTCATCATCTTCGATAAATTTTTCAATCAAATCATCTGGAGATTCGAGAGGGTCATCGGTTGCGTGGATTCTATATGGAACATCGAAATTCTTAGAACTTTGATCTTGAACATTTTCCCCAAATTCTTTAGCAGTAATACCATATGATTTGACAACATCATATAAAATGTTTTCTCTCATTCTTTCGAAGATAGCATATTTGTGATGTTTTCTACCATTAGATTTATTAGGATCTTCGTCATCTTCCTCTTCGTCATTGGAATTTTGGTTGGCAAGTTCCTTGATTTGAGCTGAGTAGTTGAAACTTAAATAATCGTGTAAATCTTGAATTGAGACCATTGAATCCAAATATTTCACATCTTTAACTAAATCATCATCCAACTGTAATTGCTCGATTAATTTTTCTGTGTTCAATCTCTTCTCGTAGAGTGAATGATATTCGATATCTAAATGGACAATACGCCATAAGTCATCTTCAAATAATAATTTATGAACGAAGTTACTAGTAGTCCCATCTGCATTTTCTATATCTTCTGAATACAAAAGAAAATCACGACGATGGGCCCAAATGAAAGGAACTTCATAAGCATCTTTTGAGACAAACTCAACCACTCTTGCCACTGCTTGCTTGAAGGGCTGTTCCAATATGCCTGAGAAGGAACTCTTTTTTTCTTTGAAAAGGATATTACTAATCCATTCTTGTTCTCTTACTAATTCTTCACCTTCTAAATCAATATAATTAAGATTGGTACGATATTTCTGGAATCTTTCAGGAATATCAATAATACGGATTAGATTATCTTCCTCTGTTAACATACGTTCTTTTAATTCTGAGTACTCGAACACTTCATCTAAAGCAGTTGGTTCTAACTCCCCATTACCTTCATCTTCGATTTCTTGAGCTTCTAAAGCCCATTCATATTCACCACCATTACCGAAAACTTCAAATAACTGTTGTAAACTTTCTCTATCGACAGTTGACAATTTAGAAGTATCTAATCTAGGACCAGTCTTTTTAGCTCTCTCACGACGTTGAACTTCTTTATGTTGAGGACCTTCATTATCATCTGAAAATTCATCATCTTCAATAAAATCTTCAAATTCATCTAAAATGTTACGGTCAGCATCATCACGGGAAGCTTCTTCGACTCCACCTTCTTCACCATCATTATCTTCATCTGAAAAAATGTCGGTGAGCCCTTCTTTTCTTTTACTGCTGGCTTCACCAGTTTCCTCGGCGTCGTCATTTTCTTCGTCAGCATGAGCTCTCTTAAGACGTTTAAATTTACCAGAAGATTTGGCTGCAGGTCGGGCACCTGAATTTTCCAATAGTAATTCTAAATCATCTTCGTCTAATGCATCATTTTGATTATCTTCTGATTGTTCTTTGTCTCTCTTTCTCTTTTTATGTTTTCTCTTTCTTCTATTACCGCTCACATCATCCTCGTCATCATCAACAATAAAACCTTCACGAACTTTTTGTATGGCCTCTTCATCATTATCATCATCTTCTTCTTCAGAGGAATCATCTAAGGCGTCATCACCATCTTCCTCAGAAGGATTGTTAGAGACATCATCACGAATTTCTCTTTCTTCTTCTTCTTTAACCATACTGTTTAACTAATGCTAATATTTAATGAAATGGAAAAAGTGAAAAATAGCTATATGAAAAAGAACTATTAGACAATAAAATAATAAAAAAAGTAAGAGAACCAATCAATTCAAACCGAGTAATTAGGGTAGCTCTAATCTCGGAATAGAATTTGACTAGAAATGAAATGAAAAGATATTTAAAAACAGGATAAGTTCAAAATGAATTAATGATACGCTCTCGATAACACCAAACGCTCAAACATACTGTGAGTTATGACTTTTTTTTTTTTTCTTTTTTTCCTGAACAAAATTTTGAGAAAATACCAGGGCGGGTAACTTGCAAAATGTTTGCACCCGTGCACCACTTTACGTCTTTCACTAATGATTCTTACAAGAACTATGATCTTCAGCTATAATACACACTATATTACAAGGAATTAACTATATGAGCTATCAACATTGTGTTGATGGAGAAGGGGATTATTTATCTTCGTATTGTCTGTTGAGTTTGATGTTGAACTGCTTGTTTTTATCATTGATATAACTGGACACATCGCGTTCACTTGCGTGGTCCCTGCGTCTTTTCATTCTTCTATCGTTAGCATCTTTGATATTTTGGGTCAATTTGTTTTTATCAGATGCTTTTGTTTTGTTAGTGAAGTCATTCACATCTTTCAATTTTGTGGGATCAGTAATATTATACTTTTTCATTAATGCATGTTTCTTCTCTTCGTAATCTTGTTTATTAACATCTAGTTTTCCAATTTCTTTATGATAAGAGTTGGATGCTAATTGGTTCCAGTTATCAAAACCAGACTCTCCCTGTTTGGGTCTTTGGTTACCAGTTTTCTTCTCCCATTCTTCCCAATCTTTGATAGACCAGTCTAAATTCTTCTGGCGTCCATAGTCTTCGCCCTTTTCTTCACTTTGAAGTTTATTGTGTTCTTCCTCGGCATCTCCCTTCAATTTTTCGATTTTCCTTCTATTAAACGATTGTAACTTTTGGGTTTTGTAGTCATCGAAGAGATCTTTTCTATTGTTTTTTTCACTTTCTGCCTTCTTAGCTTTAAGCTTCTTCAATCTCGATAGCCTATCTGAATGCTTGCTATTTTCATTTGCCGTACTTGTAGTTTTGCCACCTTTATCGACTGATGTCTCATCACTCATATTTAGTAGTGATTTGTTGATACTAATCTCCTTATCCTGCCATCTGATTATAAAAAAAAAAAAAAAAAAAAAAAAAAAAAAAAAAAAACGCTTGAGAGACATAAAACGGAATCATAAATGTCGCCAGCATCGACTAAAAACGACATTTGTAATTCCGTTGACTATTTGTGGCTCTGTGGGGTTGAAACCGCAGAGAGAACTGGTGAAGTTACTGAAGGAAGTTATGATTTCACTTTCAGAGGTTCATTGGTAGCTCTTTTTGACATGGCTTATTTGGAATCCAATATGAGTACATAGTCAAGCACACCAAGCACTTCATGGCCATGCCTTCACATGCGTGGCACAACTCATAAACGAAAGCTTATTACCAATTGTATCCCGAAGTGCGGACTTTGTTTCACTTCTTCTTGTATCTCAAAGGGAAGAGAACCAGATCCCTTTCTATCGGCTTGGTTCGGGCCTGAACCATACCCGTATCAATGCATGTATATAAACTTATTTGTATGTATATATAGGGAATTTAGGCTTTGAATAAAGTCAGAGAGCAAAAAAAAAGGGAAAAGAAAAAAGGTAAAACCGAGTAGGTGTTTGAATCAAAGAAATAAATTAATATAAAGTCTCCTTATTTACCTAATTTTTATCAATTCTTCAAATACAGTGAATCATTTTTTAGAAAAATCAAAGTTCTTATATCCTGGATCAATTCCTTAGTATATTTTTGAATTTTATAGTTAAATCTGTCTATATATAAATATATATATATAAGCACAAAAATCACTTTTCCAAATCTTGCTTTCAATCTTATACTCAAATTGAAATATATTTTACAATGGGTCAATCCACTTTTTTCGATGACGGTAGAGAAGAAAAACTTGTTGATTACATCTTTTCTCTCCCTAAAGACGAATTAGATCAGCTTAGAGGTAATCCTGCTAAAGTTTTGGAAGCAATTGATAAATTCTCTGAAACACAATCAAGACTTATGAATATTGGTAAGTATAAAGGACCATATATTACTGATATTATTAGAGAAAGAAAACCAGAAACGTTAATTGAACTTGGAGGTTACATTGGGTATTCTGCTATTCTATTCGGTAGTACTGTTGCTGATGATACAAATGCTAAGTATTACAGTTTTGAATTGAGTGAAAAATTCGCTGAAATTGCTCGTAAACTAGTGGATTTGGCTGGTTTGAGTAAAAATGTTGAGATCATTGTTGGTAAAGCTCATAATAGTTTGGTTCGTTTTGAAGCTGAGTTAACTAAAAAAACAGGTACTTATGTGTCGGTGGATTTTGTTTTCATTGATCATTGGTGGGTTCAATATGTTCCTGATTTCAGAGTTTTAGAATCTTTAAATTTAATTGCACCCGGTACAGTTATTGTTACCGATAATATCTGGTTACCACCTCCAGGGGCTATTGATTTTTTGCAATACGTCAAGGGTAGCCCAGAAGATAAAAGAAAACATAACGAAGCGGTCGAAAACATCAATGGGAAACACTTCACCGGTAGATGGAATATTCTTTATGATTCAGAAACAATTCCAATTAAACCTACCCCTGATGCAATTGAAGTTACTAAATGTGTCCAATACTTAACTGGTTGATTTTGGATTGCAAATTGTCTACAGATTTTCTTTTACAGCTAAAAGTATTAGCAAGTTTCTTACTCTTATTACGATATTTTAACCTTCATTCATAAATATGTTTGTCTCTATAATTTTTTTTATGCCTAATCAAAAAAGCTTCTAATTGATTTGAGAGTGTAGCAAATGTAAAAATAAGTATTCTGTTTGAGCGATACCAAAATATCTCAGAACAAAGAAAAAAAAAAATAGTGCAGAAGAAACAAAACCCAAACTTCGAATGACAAATACGATTTTAATATAAGATTTAATTGCTAAAGCATTGGTCTAGTGTATCAGAAACAGTATAGTATTAATGACAGACTTAACTCCCTTATTTAAGAAATATGTCGACATCGTTCAGTCTGAGGTTGGTCATTCCGTTGAAAATGATTATGACTCTGAAAAAACACGTCAACGCAAGCAAATAAAACATATCCATGAAAGGTTTACAGTTCATGATACTTTCATAAAAGAGACTAGACAATTATATATGCATATTGTTACGCTAAGCGACTTCATAACAAGTATCAAATCTACATATTTATCCACAAATGATGATTTCTTAAATCATACAAGATCCAATAAATCATTGACTCTAAATGATAAAAATAAAATTGATGAAGACGTTAAATTCAAAACTCATGAATTATATGAAAAACTTAAACTTTTACAGACTTATGAAAGAAAGAGACAAGACCTGATAGAAGCCAGTAAATCGAAGGGGTTATTTAGTGGCCTTTTTGGCGGTGCTGATTACGATGATGATGAATTGTTTCAAGCAACCGTTGGAACTCATAGAACTCAGATCTTAAAGCTATTGAACGAAGTCGCTAATTCTGTTAATAGAAGATTTGAATCAATACAACGCAAAAGATATGAACGAGAAAAGCAACTCAATCTACTTAACTTTCAAAATCTTGAAGATGACTTAGATTTAAACTATACTGATGATGTTCCTCCTACTTTTCAAAATTCACTTGATGTCCTCGAACTTGAAGAACAGGATACATCTATGCCACAAGCCCAAGATTTATCGCAGCAACAAATTCAAGAATTAGATTCTGAAAATCAAGAATTCCTAGCATTAAAGACAAATCAACTCAAACAAGTTGAAACTCTTCATAATTCAATGATTGATATTGTCAGCATACAAGCAGAGTTAACTTATCAACTAGAAACTCAGTCAGACCAAATTACGAACCTTCTAGATAACCAGTCTCAAGTAGAGATTGATTTGAAGATGGGAAACCAAAATTTGAATAAAGCTACAACAAGGAATAAGAAGGGTGCAAATCTAATCATTCTAACTTGCTTTATTTTGAGTTTTCTTATTCTATTTGTGGACTACATTTCATATTAACGTAAAACTTTGTAAATGTGTGTATATAAATATGTTTAATGGATTTTATCATTCAAATACAAATGAGACTGTACTTGCATTCTATAAAACTGCTATTTTATAAAGAAATAACAATACCAGCACCAACTGTAGATCCTTCTCTTCTAATTACAATCCTCCCCAACAATTGACTTTCATCAAATTTACTCAATGGTAAAAGTTTGTCTCCTTGAATTTCAATTTCGACTAATGCACTTTGTTTTGAAACTAAATGCATTCTCTTCTTTTTCTTCTTTTCATTATCAATTTCGATTATTTTAGATATTCTTGCAGGAACGTAAGAATTGTTCCTGAATAAAACAAATGGGGTTCCAACCAATAGTGGTTTGTTCATATTGAATAAATGGATTTTAGAAGTGAACTTACTGACAGACTCAATCAGGGATCCAACCTTCAGGATTAAATCACCTACACTTATATCATCTGTTGATTTGTTTGTTAGTTGGTTGGTCTTGAACGAAATTGTAGCTGTTTCACCTTTAACCCCAATGCTAGCAGTATGATCTCTTACTTTTATACTTTGAACCTGTAAATATTCCTTGGTTGGTGCAACCTCGACAGTCTCACCTGGCTGTATGGATCCTGATAGCACTCTTCCTTTTACGACGAATTCTGAGCTAGAAACATCGTAGATATCATTGATAGCAAAACTGAATACTTCATTGGAGATGACCGATATCAAGTCCTTGGAAACCTCACTAGTTGAAATTTTGACTGATTCCAAATACTCAATTAGTGTTGGCCCTTCGTACCAATCAAGTCCTTTGACGGATTTATCAATTTTGACTACATTATTACCCGTCAACCCAGAAATAGGAATGAACGAAATACTTGATCTCTGAAATCCCACATCTTCAGAGGTAAGGAATGATTCCAATTGACTTTTAATTTCATCGAATCTGGTCTCTGACCAATTTTCTTTATCCAATTTGTTAACGACAACACAAATTTTTTCAATTCCCAAATTTTTACATAATAAAGTATGCTCCTTGGTTTGACCATCCATGGTAAAGCCAGCTTCGAATTCGCCACTTATTGAATCAACAATCAACAAAGCTATATCAGCCTGGGTTACACCCCCTATCATCTGTGGAACAAAGTCTTTGTGACCAGGAGCGTCGATTGCGGTGAACACCGTTTTCTCAGTTTCAAACTCAGTGGCACAAATATCAACAGTGACACCACGAGATCTTTCTTCAGATGTCTGATCCATCACCCAAGCAAGAGCGAAGGATCCTTTACCAGATTTCTCTGCCTCTCTCATGAGTTTGTTAACTGTTTTTGCATCCACCACACCTAGGTCGTACAACAATCTACCCATTAGGGTAGATTTACCAGCATCAACATGACCAATTACCACGAATGACTTATGGGGCTTGCTATACGCCTTATTGGTGTATAATTGATTAGCAAAGTCAATTTTTTTGAAAGGTTTAGTTGGTTTTGGAGGTACCTTTTCCTTTGAGTCAGTTCCCTTCTTAGCTGGTTCGGATATTTTCAAATCGTTCATGTCCTCTTCGAATGCCGTTTTCTGAGCATTAAGGATTTTATCATCAGGACTCGGTTCATCGAAGTTCCTCTTAGCCTTTTTGACGTTTTCTACATTTAGCTCGATGTTAGTAAGCGGACAAAAAATTGACCCGAGACACCTTTTTAATTTATTCCGATTTTGGGGTATATGATTTCCTTGGTCTATATGCGTTTCGCTTTGATTGAACAAAAAGGTCGAGATCGAATTTCGAGGTAATTTCAAAACATTTTTTTCATCCAACAATAAGTCATACACAAGTACGGGAGCAGTTGACCTCTTTGGAGTAATCTTCGCTTCAGGGTTGGCCCTCTCTGGTAGCACTACGGCAGCTCCTTGTTTCTTATTCAAACTTGGTAATGGACTAGAGTTAGCATTACGGACATTTGTTAACTTCTGGAGGCCCGATTTCCTCTGAAGCGGAATCTTTTTCACTGAATCTTCTTTCTGTGTATTGACTTTGAGCTTCTCTAGAATACCTAAGGATTTATTATTTGGAGTTTCCAGGTTAAGTCCTGCTGATTTCAGTGCATGTGCTTTTGCTTTAGCTAAGGACGCTAGTCTAGACATTTTTTCTGGTTGTTCTTGTTCAGAGGGTTTCATAGTCTTCATTCTTTCTTGTTTAGATCGAGCTCTCTCTTGAGCGAGTTTCTGTAGTTTGGAAAGTGGTCTTGATTCCTCAGAATCTACTAAAAAGAAAGAATAAATATTAGGATCCTAGAACTCTTGTTAACAAAGAAAAAAAACTATTTCAAAATTTCAAAAATCAAAGACCTCTGATATAAGTTTCTCGAGTCGAAATTTTATTCGTGATCGAACTATGAGTCAATGACGGAATAAAGAAAAAATTAAAAATAATAGACATACCTTTCTTTCTAGGGAACTTAGATTTCAATTCCTCAACAGATTCATCAATTTCATAATAATTATAATATAAAGCCTCTTTCAAATGGATCTCATCTATCGAATCATTATATGAAGCAATCGATTGTTTCAATTTTGGTAAAGTCTCATATAATTTATCGTATTCTTCGTCATTCAAATTATCTTCATTGAATTCTTCCTCATCGGCTGAATTGTCATAATCGGCTAGATCATCATCATTTAATGGGGCCATGTTCTTCGTAAATTATTTCGTGGTTGATCGCTGAAGTATTTGCCTTCAAGATTAAAGCTAAAAAAAAATGTTAATATAAGAAGAGTTGGCAAACCCATCTGTTCAACGAGCATGCATCGAAAAAAAATCCCCAGTGTTGGTTCATGAAAGCAAAAAAATGAGTGACAACCGCGAGGTTCGAACTCGCGCCTCCGAAGAGACCAGGAAAATATGGTAAGGTGACCTTACCCTGGCGCCTTAGACCACTCGGCCAGGTTGCCTCTATCGGTGCGGTTTTTCTTTTTTCAGGGAATATGATTCCATAGTATAGTTATAAAAACGCTATATAAAAAAAAATCAGTGAGACTAAACTCTCATTACTTCCCCCTACACTATCAAAAGTATATATTTTATAGTCTTTATAGTTATTAAATATATATTCTAAGATTTCGTGAAAAAAAAAAAGAATTTTTCACTATTCAGGATAATTCAGCATAGAGGGAGGGGGTTCTTGGGCAGGAGTTGTAACCTGATAACCAAATGAAGTATTCATGGCTGTACGCAAAACACCTCGAAGTGTGTGAGTTGCAAACTGCTCAAAAAGACCAGTAGTAAATGAGACAACTAATATTTAACTGTATATTCCATTACATTGAAGTAGAAAGAGATAAACAAGTAAATAACTTCTTCTCGTATATATAGTTTATGGATCAATAATTGCAAGAATTCAAAGCTTCTCTTTCTGGGTCTTTGGTGCTGTTTCGCTCCTATTTCAGCTTCAAAGTCATAGTCAGCATTCATCAGCTTATTGTCATTCTATATCCCAATTACTAAATGTTTTGGATTAGTTCTAACTAAAATAAAGTTGACTATTCACCATTGATAATGGTACCCTGTAAACAGAGTACTATTTATGTTTTTCAGACATGTTACATTGTTAAGTGTTGTACATTTTTTAATTAATTCTTTATGTACTCGCTGTCACGTATATATGTATGTATGTATGTATGTATGTATATGTGTATATATGGATACATTCCACTATAGAATTTAAGCCAAATCAACAACATACAATCCATTGTCTGCGATTGATCCAAGCTTCTTATCACCTGGATTGATATAAATACCATCACCACCAAGCAGGAAAGTAATATCAGATTTGGTCATAACTTGAGACATAGAAATCACACTAGTTTCAGCATTAGGAATGTAAAGGCAATCCTTCAATGTTAAGTCCGACCCACAACTTAATTGGAGTACGACAGTACCAGATCCTTCAGCTTTGGCAGTTCCATTAGATCCTCCCAAATCAACTTCTTTTGGCTCTTCAAATATATCAATTGATGAAAAAAGATTTCGATCGGAAAATCCATGCTGGACAGCGTTGGTAACAACGTAAATTCCACTATTTGAATCTTGGGATTCATGATCGTGGCCACATCCACAACCAGTACAGCTTGACATTTTATTAATTCTATTGGACAATACTCTATTACTTGAAATGAGTTTCTAAAATTGAAAAGAATTCACATTAAAATGAAAGGAATTCACCCTAAAATAAATGGAAAGTTGTATCACCAGATCCAATAGAGAAAACAGTGAGCAAAATTCCCCACTTATTGATGAGCACACACTTATTGGTTCTGGTGTTAGGCGTTAGCACAGCGATTGATTCGCCTAGTTCACACTTCCAGTAAAACTCATCAAAATCCTATAAAGCACTGTGTATGTATCTTCAAAGGAACAAGAGCATGGAAAATCAGCTTTTCACTTATTACTGACTCAAATGGAGCTATATCGAGAATCCACCCATTTAAAATGGTCGCGGACTTTAGACACAATTCTGAAAGATCCGGGGTCCAGCTCTTTACTTGTAATAAATGCTTCTGCTGCCTCCTAGCTCATATTAGTGAGCTAAGCGACTGTATTCAATTAAACTTAGTAATATGCCACTATTCACCCTTGAAAGTCAAGTTACTAAAAAGTGGGAATTTTAGTGAATTTTGCATAAATTTTGAGAAAAATCGGTATATAATTACCTCCATGACGAACAACTGCTAACAAAAGTACGAATATTGAAAAAATATGAACACAGAAAACTTTTCCTACTTCGAGTAAAAAGGTAAGTACCTTTTCTTTTCTGAGTAAAAAGAATTTGAATAAAAAGAGTATACTGATTCAAGAATATCGAGCAAAAATTCAATTAATAAAGTGCAAAAAAAACAATGGACGAGTTGGGAGTCGAACCCAAGACCTTTCGCATGCTAAGCGAACGCGCTACCAACTACGCCACACGCCCTAATTTGTTGAAAAATATTTTAGGATAAATTCATAGCTGTATGTAAGATATACAGAGATATATTTAATAATAATAAAGACTATAAAATATATACTTTTGATAATGTAGGGGGAAGCAATGAGAGTTTAGTCTCACTGAAAACCTCCTAGTTGAAGAAGAGAATGAATGTAGAGATGGATAAAAGTTAGTCTAATTTATGAATTAGATTTTGTTTCTAGATAGATAATATGATACCAATTGTTTTGTTTCGCTAGAGCTTACATTACTTTTACAGATATAATTTGTAGTTTCTCTAATTGCTAAGCTGCAAAAGATACCCTCTCAAGTACGAATTACAAAAAAGAGAGGTATTATTCTTGGAAAACTGCCCTTGCACGTTCAAGTTTTCTACAATGCTATATTTTTTTTTAATAAATTATACGACTCGCTATCGTTTTTATATTTAAGGTCATATTATATTTAAATAAGAGAGAGTAGCCTAGTTTGAGAAAAAAATCTAATATATGTTAAATAAGTCAGCTTTCAAAATTTCAACAATAGATTTACCTGCTGCAACAACTTCTTCATCAAAGTACCTTCTTCCTGATAATTGTAATCCGATTGGAGCACCAACGAAGTTTTCAGGAATATAGTTATCTAATTCTAATTTTTCTAAATCACTTCTGAATTCATAAGTGCTGTGACTTTCATCCCATTTATCAACTTTAGGATCCTGGAATAAACCAGTTTGGAAAACCAAAGTAGGCAAGTCTAAAAGATTGAAGAGGGAAGTATAAGACCAGTTATAAATTTCTTCAGGTCTAGGAGCAACGTTATTGTAAGTTGGACTTATAATGAAGTCAATATTATTTTCATTTAAAAAGTCAGTATATTCTTGTTTTAAGGAATCTCTAATAGAATTCAATTCCCTGTTTTCGGTAACACTGAACTTACGAGCTCCGTCACCATAGTTCAAACTCCACTTGGTTAATTTAACTAATGGTTCACCAGATTCTCCGATAAGATCCCTTTGCGCATTATTTGAATCACAATTATACATCTTATGAACAGTGTCATAGGCCAATTGAGTTTTAATTGGTTTAAAAGTAACAACCTTAGCACCAGCTTTAGTTAATTTGTCAATAACTTCCTTCAAACCTCTTTGAATTGGTGGAGTTGGTTTGACTAATCCATCATCATGCATAACAGCAATTGTCAATGTATTAACTTTTGGAGTATCAACTTTCCTCCATGGAAGGGGTAAAGTATTACAGTCAAGTTCCCAAGGTTTACCTTGATTAATATAAGCGTCCATCCAGAAATCTATATCATCAACTGATCTAGTCATTGGACCTTGAACAGCAGGAACACTTTCTTGACCAGCTCCTGAAGAGACACCACCAGCTAACGAAACTCTTTTTGATGTTGGTCTTAAACCAATACAACCAGAAAAGGCAGATGGACCACGAATAGAACCCCCGATATCACTACCAATTCCAATCAGAGAACCACCGAATCCAACAATAGCACCTTCACCAGAAGATGAACCACCTGGAGATAAACCCAAATTGTGAGGATTTCTGGTAGAACCGATGATATTATTATTGGAACATAAGTGCATCAAACCTTGTGGCTCATTCGTTCTGATATAGTGAACAGCACCCATTTTTTCTAAAATCTCAACGGTGGCCCCATGTTCGGTAGGAATATTATCTATCATAGAGACATAACCAGCATGAGTTCTCTTATTTTTGTAATTCATATGTTCTTTCAATGAAATTGGTAAACCGTGGAAAGGACCAATTGGTTTACCTTCTTTTTTCAAATATTCATCCAAGTACTTGGCTCTTTCTAAACCTTCATCGGTGAAGATTTCCATAGCGCAATTGGTAAATTGGTGAGCAATAGTGGCTCTTTTAGCAAAAGCTTTGAAAACTTCAACGGCTGTCAATTCACCACTGGCTAACTTAGGTAATAATTCAACAGCTGGACTATCAGTAATTTCAAATTCAGCCTTGGTTAAAAGTTTATTATCATACATGTACTTCAAAGGATTAAATTGTTTTGCCTTTAAGTTTTCAACACTATCTGGTAATTCAATACTATATTCAGGAAGAATAGCATCTTGTAATTTTTGTCTGTAAGACTTAATTTTTGGAATGTAGTTAGCAAATTTTTCAGCATCTTCATAACCTTCGAAGTTGTCCTTGGTCAAGAATTGGGTGTAGGAGACAGACATATTGGGAACTGTCGGAAAAAGAACAAATTAGTTGGAGAACAAAAAATCAAAAATCAAAAATCAAAAATCAAAAAAAGGATCAATTGAAAATTATGAAAAAGTAGTAAATATTTTCCGTCTTACGAGGCAATCAAAAAGTATTTATATAAGGGATCATTAATTAATACCAGGATATGATTTACTCCTATTACCGAGATTTGATAAGAAACTTCACGCGTAAAGGCTGCATGAATTCTTTTTTTTTTTTTTTTGGTGTTTGAGTTTATCGAGAGCCCGCACAGCAAAACGGAATGACATTCCTAAACGGGTAGGTCGACTCTTTTTTTTTTTTGTTTCAAATTGATCAAGCGGATTCATTTGGGGAACTTCGGCTGGAAACTACTGATTCAGGCAAAAAGGTTTTTCGGATTTATTGACCAATGGATTGAAAGAATGCTTTAGTGGTATGAACAATGTCATATTACTTGAACTTGGGGATAGATGACTTGGAAATAGATCTAATGTTATGTCTTCTGTTTATTATTTGGAACGAACCCCAAAGGACAAGAAAGAGACATTATTTTCTGGTTCGAAGGTGTTTTTTTTGCAACCTTTTTGACATGAATTTCACTATCAGTCCTTTACTGAGTTTACATGAATACTTTAATACAATGGAAGTTAATTTATTTCTAGGAATCTCGGTAGTCGAGATATACATGAAAGATAGAGAGAGGTAGGGAACACCTAAAAGAAAAAGAGAAAGAAAAAGAATCTAATAAATTTTGTGTAAATCAACATTCAAAAGTTCAACAATAGATTTACCTGCTGCAACAACTTCCTCATCAAAGTACCTTCTTCCTGATAGTTGCAATCCAATTGGAGCACCAACGAAGTTTTCAGGGATATAGTTATCTAATTCCAATTTTTCTAAATCACTTCTGAATTCATAAGTACTGTGGCTTTCATCCCATTTATCAACTTTAGGATCCTGGAATAAACCAGTTTGGAAAACCAAAGTTGGCAAGTCTAAAAGATTGAAGAGAGCAGTATAAGACCAATTATAGATCTCTTCGGGTCTAGGAGCAACGTTATTATAAGTTGGACTTATAATAAAATCAACCCTATTTTCATTTAAAAAATCAGTATATTCTTGTTTCAAGGAATCTCTAATATAATTTAGCTTACGGTTTTCTGGAACAGTAAACCCACGAGCACCATCACCAAAGTTTAGGTTCCACTTGGTTAATTTGGCCAATGGTTCCCCAGAAGCTGATAATAATTCTTTTTGAGCAAGATTTCCGTCACAATCATACATTTTATTGATAGTATCAAAAGCTAATTGAGTCTTAATTGGTTTAAACACAACGACTTTTGCCCCCGCTTTAGTTAATTTGTCAACGACTTCTTTCAAACCTCTTTGAATTGGAGGAGTTGGTTTCACAATATCATCGTCATACATAACTGAAATAGTTAGGGTGTCTATTTTTGGAGCTTCTACTTTTCTCCAAGGAATTGGTAACATGTTACAATCAATTTCCCAAGGTTTACCATGATTGATATAAGCTTCCATCCAGTATTCAATATCATCAACCGATCTAGTCATAGGACCTTGAACTGCTGGAACACTTTCTTGACCTGCAAAACCAGAAGCTGCTCCTTCCAATGAAATTCTTTTGGAGGTTGGTCTTAAACCAAAACAACCAGAGAATGCAGAAGGTGCACGAATTGAACCACCAATATCACTACCAATACCAAGTGGGGATCCACCAAAACTAATAAGAGCACCTTCACCAGACGAAGACCCACCAGGAGACAAGCTTAAATTATAAGGATTTCTAGTTAAACCAGTATAATTGTTGTTAGAGCATAAATGCATCAAAGATTGAGGTTCATTAGTTCTAATGTAAAATATAGCACCCAATTTTTCTAATATCTGGGTAGTGACCCCATGTTCGGGAGATATACTATCAATTAATGAAACATAACCAGCATGAGTAACTTTATTCTTATAATTATAATGTTCTTTCAATGAAATAGGTAAACCATGAAGAGGTCCAATTGGTTTACCTTCTTTTTTCAAATATTCATCCAAGTACTTAGCTCTTTCTAAACCTTCATCGGTGAAGATTTCCATAGCGCAATTGGTAAATTGGTGAGCAATAGTAGCTCTTTTAGCAAAAGCTTTGAAAACTTCAACAGCTGTCAATTCACCACTGGCTAACTTAGGCAATAATTCAACAGCTGGTGTATCGGTTATCTTGAATTCATCTTCAGTCAAAAGCTTATTGTCATATAAGTATTTAACTGAATTGAATTGTTTTGTTTGTAAATTATCAATGGTATCAGGTAATTTCACACTATTTTCCGCAAGAATTCCATCCTCTAATTTTTTTCGATATGCTTCAAGTTTTGGCTTATACTTAGCAAACTTTTCCGGGTCTTCGTAACCTTCAAAGGTGTCTTTGGTAAGGAATTGAGTATACGAAATTGACATTTTCGATTGTTGCAAAAAAATAAAATAAAAAATAAAAAGGGCGTTCGTTATTACTATTCCCAATTTTCTTTGAACTCAGAGGGAAATTTTCAATCCCAATTGAAGACCAACCTACATATTTATATAGTTGATCACTGGTTGGAGTCCCAATCTCCGAATTTCACCACGTAAGGAACCACACCAAGTGCTCAAATTATATCAAGTACAAACCTTCAATCAAACTCCATGTGCATCATAGACTATCAAAAGCACAAAGTGCAGTTGAAAAAAAAAAAAAAGTGCTTATCAAATTTTTGTTAGGAACAATCAGTGCGGAAGGGAGTTCCCGATTTGGAAGCCCCTTGGTAGATTTTAACTTGCACTTACTGGTTAAAGGGTAAAATCTCAGGAGAATACCACGGTTGATATGTTTATAAGCTTTTTTCTTCTTCAGATAAGAAGTCTCCTTAAAGTTTATGGTTAGGATTGATGGTAATTACCTTTAGTGGTGATTTCCTTGTTAAGGTATAAGGGAAAAGTCTAGTACGAAGAGATTACCCGTTCTGTAGAGTTATATTTGCGGAATTTTCTGATATCCTTGAATATTTGAAAATTTATCAACGTACTGTTACTTAAAACACATTTGATAAATCTGAGTAATTGAATACTTATTTGGTTTACTCGAGGATGATTACAAATTGGGAATGTTGCTCTGATAAGATAAGAGGTATGTAACAATGGGGGTTCGTGTATGTAAAAAAAACGAATCCTACGGTCTTTAGAATTTACAAGTGAAATAAAGTCATATGACATTGATGATTTATTGAAAGAAAAAAAACCGTCTATAAAACTATGAAACAACAACATCAGTAATAAACAAAATCACACCAGTATGATGTAATGCGGGAAGAACAAAAACAGTATAAGTATGACAAGAAAATAAGAAGAAGAAGAAGAAGAAGAATAATAAAAGAAAAAGAAGAAGAAAGATAATATTAATAATACGAATGCTAATCAACAAATAAAGATAATAAAAAAGTAAGATGCTAATTCACAGTTATGGAAAACAAAATGTCAACGTTGATTAGCAGCAGAAACAATAATAAGCAAAAACAAAAAAAAAAAGCATTTTTAAAACTCCTGAGCGAATTAAAGGAAATAATGAAAGGAAAAGAAAAAGATGGGGAAGATTGAAAGAAAAAGTTATGAGTTTATTCGTTACCAACCCAGATATCACCGTAGTAAGAGAATAAATCAGTTGAACGTTTATCAAATTCGATGAATTGACCGACTTGAGTATTATCATTGCCATCTTTTGTAGTACCACCAATTGAAGAGTAAGCACACCAAAGATAACTATAACAATATTTTTGCATTTTCCAACCCTGGTTTGGTTCTTCAATAACATTTTCACATAAAGTTTCTAATTTATTTTTGAAAGGAGGTACAACAGCATGTTTCAAGGTTAATGGATTTTGATAAAAAGTTCTCATTTCATCAGCAGACTTAATATTTTTAAATCGTTCTTTTCTTTCAAAATCTTGTTTATAATCAACCTTTTCATCTTGACCACAAAATTTAAAACCAGAATTGAACCAAACCAATGATTTACCATCTTCACCATTTATATGACCTGGATGAGCTGCACAAACTTCATGACTTAAAGGAGGTTTACCATCTGCTTTCAAACGATCTTCAATTGGAGTTTCTTCACCAATTGAAGCGGCAAAATATTTATTAAAAGTAAAACCTTCATCACCATTTATAGCGAACCCCAACCAAAAAATTTCTTTATCACCATAAACTCTTTGTAAAACTGGTTTAAAGAAATTTAATTGAATCATCATTAAAATAGAATTAAAATGTAAATTACGATCAATAACTACCAAACCACTTTCCATAAAATGACCCATACCATCAAAAAATTCTAATTTTAAGGTATGATCAGTTAAAAGGGGGAAATCAAACATAACATTATCAATGATTGAAGGACTTAATTTCTTAAAAAATTTAACATCTGATAAAGGTCTAAATTCAGGAGCAGTACGATCTTTAAAAAAATAAGCTCCCTTTGATTTATAACCTTTTAAATCAAAGAAAAATTGTAAATCTTGAACTGGAACAGTATCAGCATCAACCAAAATAAATTCTTCGAATGAATTAAACATGGTAGCAATGAATTTATTTGAAAAACCTTTAAATTTATGTTTAAAATCATCATGAATAACTCCATATGCATTAACAAACCAAATTTCTTGTTTTGGTAAACCACCATCGAGTTCATCTAAATAATCATCGGGGAAAAAATGTTTAACTTTATGAAAAGATTGAGGTAATGCAGTAAATTGATCACGAGCAGCATGAACCAATTTTGATTTTGATTCTTTTGATAAACTATCATAATAAACAATTTGAATTGGGAAATGATTATTTAAAGCTCTTAATAAATGAATTAAATTAATTGTATCATCGACATGAGAATCACCAATTGATAAAACAATACCTTTTGAATTAATTGAATTTTTAAATTGATTTAAAAAACAAGCTTTATTATTAGTTAATTTTGAATTTGGAAATTTTTGTTGACCTTTACCATCATGAGCTTTTGGATTTGAAGGTTGAAAAGGTTCAGGATGTTTAATATATTTTGACATTTGAGGAGGACTATATAAAATTTCACCAGTCCAACGTTCATAAACGGGGAAAGAAAGTGAAAGCCAAGGATATAAACGACGTTCTAAATCAAGACAAGAAGTCATTGAATCAACATTTAATTTATTTTCATTGGCAGAAGGTTTAAAAGGTTTAATTGAAGATTTTAGAGTAGAAGTTTTCTTAATAAAATCTTTTTGTTTTTTAATAAATTTATTAGTTTTGCTAGTTTGAGGAATATTATCACCCGTTACATAACATTTATTAAAAATTTTTAAATGAGTAACATAATCAGTCATACCTTGTTCAGATTCCATAGTTTTTGACCAAAAATCTTTATAAATTTTTTTGATTCTATCTTCAATTTCTTGATCAACTTCAATTTTACCTTTATCAACATTTCTCTCTTTAGCAACTTCTTCTTTAACTTGATTTAATTTATCATTTCTAAATTTTTCAAAATCAAATGAATATCTTGATTCAAGATAAAAATCTTTATTAGGATTCAATCTCCAATTAATATCATTCGAATAAAGATTATTAAAATATAAATCACATCTTTGTTGAAAATCAAGAGAATCTAATAATCCATTAATTTCATGATTCTTGAAAATGGTATCATAATTTGAAGAATGAGAATCAACATTTTTAATATCTTTAATACCAAATTGAATTTGATAAAGTTGAACGGTTAATTCATTTATAATATTATCTTTATCGGTATCTTTATCAGTATCTTTATTACCATCTTTACCTTCATCCTTTATTGGCTGCGGGGGTTGTGAATCATCAAATGCGCTACCGTCGTCAAATGAAGTATTTATGGAACTAAATGACGAATCCTGTTTATAATGATAAATCCAAATATTGACACTCAATATCCAAACGATCAAGAATGAATATATAATGACTCTTCGACTTGGAGGGGACATAATGGAATCAGCTTTTGATTTCATCCTGGAAAAAGATAATTAGTAAAGAAGAAGAAAATAATAAGAAAAAAAAAGTAAAAAACCGTTTTTTTTTTTTTTTTAATCTTGTTATAGTCCCAACCAAACAACCTAAACTAAACTCGAAGTTGAAATGGGAATATTTCAATGGTGAATATATTTTAATTTGACTGAAAACGTGCTAATTTTAATACTTTTCTGTTCCTCAACTAAAAAAGAAAAGACACACTCAACTTTTAAAATTAGTACACAAAACAAGAAAATTTTATAAAAAAAAATTAAAAAAATTCAAAAGAAAAAAAAAAAATACTTAAAAAACCAAAAAAAAACAAAAAAAAATTAAAAAAAAAAAAAAAAAAAAAAAAAAAAAAAAAAAAAAAAATTTAAAAAAAAAAAAAAGAAAACAACCAAAACAAAACAAAACAAAACGTAAAAGCGAAAACAAAAACAAAGATAAACGGACTAGTCCATAATAACAATTTAAAGTCCATAATAACAATTTAAATAGCTCATTATCAAAAACTCATGTTATCATATAGCAGGGCCACATACCAGAGTTTGAGCATAGCCCTGGGTGTTAGCACCCATTACAGAAAGAATAGAATATCAACGCTTTTACTACTTCTCTACACTGAATCTTAGTTAGATGATCTTGTTTTTACTGTAGCTGTTATAGATAGATACATATATAGATACATATATAGATACATATATAGATACATATATAGATACTGATCATACATTATATAGATATATCAAATCTATAAATAAATTTGCAATTAGGTTGCAAAGCACGAAAGGTAAATAAAGGGGATGACTATCTAGTACGGTTTGACAGATTCTCTATTATGGGTAATACATCTTAAGATATCTTACAGTAATTTCATTTTTCATTATACCCCATTGGCTTTTGTCCCTGGCTTTTACCCCTTAGCTTTGCTGGCTTTGCATTTTGTTCTTCCTATTCTGTTATGATCTGCTTTCTAGCTTCTACGCCTTGTCTACATTAATCTTGTAAAATAAAACATCATAGTATTAGCTCATGTCTGTACTTTCTCTCTCTTGATATCCCTATATAATCCTTGTGCAATCACTTTAAAAGCATGTCTACCCTCCCATAGTGGGAAAAGTCCAATAACAATTAATGTCCCATAAAGCCACATGAGTCCAACAACAACGTACCCTTTATAATAAGCTTCAGTCATAATCCAATCTCTGTACATGGCACAGGGCCAAACAACCCAAAGAATTAATAAAATAAATATAAATGAAATATTACCATACTTAATATATTTAGTAAGAAGTCTATCGGTTTTTTCATCCAGAGTTAATGACTCATTTTCAATTTCTTTTGTTTGGGGTGTTTCTTTCAAAGAATAATCATTATTTTTTTCTTCGAGTCCTGACTGGTTTATGGTTTCACTAGAAGCTGATTCATCTTGACTCGAAGTATCATCAGCAGTAGCAATAACCAATTGTACTTCTTTAAACTTATTCCAATCATAACTCTTGGGTCTTGATACCAATGTTATAATTATACTAAGAATACCAGGAAGAAAAATTGCCGTAAGAGCTGCAAATAAACATGGTACTTGGGCACTTAAAGTCGTTACATTAAGAAGTCCATCTCCATATTTTCTCGATACAAGAATCCAAACTATAAGACTGGCAGCCATACCAATTATTGGAGATACCGTGGCTGCAATTTTGGTTTGTTTATTCCATAAAATTGAAAATACTAATGGGAAAATCCCAGGGCAAATCATAACACTTATAAAATATCCAAAAAATGTCATGTTACAACCAACATAATGAAGCATCACTGAAAATCCGGCTGCAAATAATCCAAAACAAATAACCGTAAGATGTGATACTCTGATAACACTCTTATTGTTGGCATTGGGATTAATATATTTCTTGTAAACATCATACGATATAATACTACTAACCGATATCATTTGTGCACTAACAGTAGACGTTACTGATAAATAAATAATTAATAAAAGTGCTCCCACCGCATGACTACCTAAAGTCGTCTTAATAATATATGGTAATGCAAATCCACTATCAATTTCATAAGTAGTCATTTTTCTTGGATAAGTTGGGAAAGCAGGATCATTTTCTAAAAATATAGTAGCTGATCCAAGAATAGCTCCAATGGGCCATGCATTCGATAAAATTGCAATTGCAGCTGTTAAATATCCTGGAAATGTAGCTTCAGGTCTGGCAGAAAAACTTTTTTGCCAAAACGATGAATCCATAATTGTTAATCCAAAATTCCCAATCGTTAAAACCAAGCAAAATATAAACCCATTAGCAGATTTCCCAGTAAGGAATGAACCTTTATAATTACCTTCAATATATCTATCTTCAGCATGTTTTGAAACCTGAGTCCAAAGATTATCCAACCCTCCTACTTTTTCTGATGTAAGAACAGAAGTATTAATAAAACATAAAACAATAAGAAGAACTAAAGTATGAACAAAATCGGTAATAAATGTACCTTTAAGACCTGAAAAGGTAGTATAAATCAAAACTCCTAAAGGAATTAACATAGTACTAGCAACAATATGAAGATTTCCAGCAATTATTGAAATAGCACTGGCTGCACTAACAATCATATAACAAGAAGAAAGTAAATTCGTAACCAAACATAAGAAAATGAAAACTACGTGTGTAATTTTACCATATCTTATATCAACAATTTCCAAAGATGTATGAGCAGTAGGAACCTTTTTCTTACAATGAACTCCAATAAGATTCATTGCTGCTAATTGAATACAAAGACCCATCAGATAAAAAAGCGAACACTGAATACCATAAAGATAAACATTGGTACTAACAAACAAGATTTCATTTGCCCAAGACCAAGATGAATAAGCACTATTGGCCATAAACCATTTATTAATTGATCTATTAGAAACCATAAAATTTTCTGTGGAATTAGCGTCTTCGTGTAAGTACCTTCCTAATGCTTTGGTAATTAAAATCATACCAATTGCAAAGAGTGCACCCAATCCAACTAAAATCCCATATCCTGGAGCTTGACCTAAAATAATAATGGGGTCAGATGATGTCATGATGTTTAATATTGATTTGTATAAAAAGAGTGGTGTTCAAGTTTGTTCGTATGGTTTCTGAACAGCTTTCTCAACAGCTCAACATATTTGAAAAGAGTTATTGATAGCCATCTTTATATATAAATATATTGAAAACTTGTCTATCGTTGAAGTCATTTTCTAAATTTGCAACATTTCAAAAATAGTAACCACAGTACGGTTCGGGTGAGTTGAGAAAGAGAAAATAGCTTTATCTTCAAGAGAAAAAAAAAAAAAATCGGTTCGGCTTGGTGCAATTTAAGCTGGAAAACCAGTTTAATGTACCATGCATCAACTCCAATGTGTCAAGAAGAAGGGTATCACGTCAAAAGAATAATGTAAAGCCATACTTTTTTATTCATATCCTAGCAATACTTTTCATTGGACAGTAGCCATCACGAATACCAGTTTGCTAACTGTGGTTAACCGGCCTAAAGAGTTCTTTACAAGAATACTTTCAAGCCGTTTTTCACATAGTCTGGAGTTTAGCTATTGTGCTACTCGCCTCCACCCTGTCTAATACCTGATTACATTGTTCGGCTGCTCATCAATGAAAATCTTGGGGGGTTACACAACGTTTTACTCTTTATTCGTGATTACCCTTTATTACACCACACTTATGGACTGTGAGAACGTACAACGTGTATTACTGTATGACGTCTGCTTTAGAAATGATAACACTCACATTTCTACTTTGAAATTGTGATTAATCTTAGTAATAAAGTCACATCATTGGTCACCTTGTTGTTGGTCGAGATAGTGACAGCAGAAGTTGCATCTCACGTGAAAATATTTTCTGAATAGAGGTTTGGGAACACTTTTTAGCTTGAAAAAGTCTGAAATTGATTAGGACGAAAACACTGAATTGTATGTTCAGTCCTCAATATATTATGAAAGCTTTATTCAAGCCTGAAGGTTGAGCTATTTGCCAGCTTAGTTCTTTTTTTTTTTTTTGTTTTTCTCCAGAGGTATATAATTTGGAAATAAAAAATAAACTGACAGACAGAATAAATTGACTGGAATAGTTTAAGAGTAATTGTAAGTCTTGAGTCATCAGGGATTCAAAGAGATAAGGGAAAAACTTTTCCACATGAAAAATCAGAAATTTTCAATTTCCTTTAATTTATTCCAATTTTAACAATTATTCAACCAAAATTTAAATCACATTCAGGGATATGTTTTCTTTCCTTTAAAAAATTAACTTTTTTCAAATTATGGCTGAATCCAAACTCTTTGATAATCAATATTCTGAGAGAAATGGTTTAATAAAAAGTCATATTAATAGGTATTGTAGTCCACATAAACATCAGCTATTCTTTTGTTCTCCTTCTTTGTTTCCCACGCAAAGCTGAGTTTAAAATCCGGCTAATTTTTCTTTTTTTCTTGCGAATTCTGAAAATGCATAATTAGCACAAGAGAAACTAAGAAGCCTACATCTTTAGCAGGTTAGATGAATCCATGATAATTTTTTTTTCACGAAATCTGCTTCAAGGAACCCTGAAAAGTAGTTAAAGTCAGTCTGAGAGGTCAAAAAAAGGTCTTTTCAACGAATACGACTTCGTGGCCAAGTTGGCTAAGGCGTGAGACTGTTAATCTCAAGATCGAGAGTTCGAGCCTCTCCGAGGTCGTTTCTTTTTTTCGCTTTACGTTTATTCACATAGACTTTTTCAATTATAAGTTACAAAAATACTAGAACAATCCGGGGGCCTAAAAACACATATATATTATTCGCTAACTAACACTTGAGATTTCATTTGAACTAATTCATGATGAATTAAAGGAGAGTGTAAACCAAAGCAATGAATTTTATCATAACTTAACTTCAAAATTTGACTAAAATTTATTAGTAATAAGGAATGATTCTTTTTAAACTCATCAAAGTCCACAATGTTTTGACAGTTTTGGAAAACTTTTAAAACAGATAAAATTTGAAAACAAGAATTTGGGTCTAAATCTCTTAAATTTTGATTTGAAAAAAAATTCAAACTTTTCACGGTATAAACAATACATTTTTCAATAATTTCAATCATTTCTTCGTTTGGATTTTCCTCCTCCTCTTTATTATTTTGTAATTTAGTAACCAAAATTTTACAACTTAAAATATAGGTTAAATAATATTTTAATTTCAATAAATCAATTTCTAATTTATTTTGTTTGGTAAAATCTTCAAATTGAACTAAATCATCATCCCACTGAAAGTTAAATGGTAAGAATTTTTTCCAATTGTTAATATCTTGTTCGAATCTTTTAAAAATTTTAAAGATTTCCATTAAATTATATTTTTCTAAATTTTGTAAAACAGTAAAAGATTTATCTCTAATATTTGATAAGAAAATATTTTGCATGAAACAAGTTGAATAAATACTATCATTATCAAAAATAGATCTTCTTAAAGTATTTTCACAACCTTTTGGTATATTCATTTTTGATTGTAATTTAACCAAGGTTGAATATTTTTTCAATTGTCCCATACTTTTTAAATTTCTTTCCAAGTGTAAGAAAACCCAATACAATCTAAATAATAGATCTCTACCTTGATGTTTTTCGCCTTCGAATTTAATAAATTTATATAATTGTGATGAACCAATCAATAATTCATTTTGATAATCCGAAAGTTGACCAATTTTGAAATAGTATAAAGCCGATAAAAATTGAATAACAATTGTTTCAAATCCAATCGGAACACTTGCATTGATTCTACCAACAATCATTCTTGATAACCAAAAGTATTCATAACCAGGAGGAGATTCAACTTTAGTTGAAACGTGAGGATTTTGATAATTAGTATCATTCCAGTATGGATGATTAATAGAAGATTTAGTAATTTGACCCAAAGCCAAAACCAATAAAAAGGTACAAGTTTGACTATTTGAGACCAAACCAGTTTGAAAGACTTCAGTTTTTATATCCATAATATTTTTATCACAAACGATTGGATAAAATGGATAAATATGATTTAAGAATGATTCTAATAAATCATCTATAGTAGAATCAGCAAGATTCATTGAAGTTTCACTAGCTTTAGATTGAATTTTTGATAAATCCAATCTTGATTTAAAAGAAAATTCATCTTCATTATATAAAGGAGTAGAAGAAGTTATTGAAAGTCTTCTTTCTGAATCAGGAGTTAAATCAGGAATTAAATAAGGTTCTTTTTGTATTATTTCTGAATTTGATGGTAAGAATAAATTTGAAATATCATTATTAAAATCCAAATCACATTTAAATTGACAACGATTAATTAAATCATCAACTTCATTAATTTTATTTAAATCACCAATTTTATTTAAATCACCAATTTTGTTTAAATCACCAATTTTATTTAAATCATTTAATTTATTTAAATCAGCGATTTTGTTTAAATCATTTAATTTATTTAAATCACTTAAATCACTAATTTCATTAAATTTCAAATCATTTTTTGAATCTTCCTTTTTGATTGGTAATGAAAATTGTTCATCTTTAGATTTAATTTTATTTAAGTTGATTAAAACATCTAATTTATCTTCTAAAACGTTAACTTTTTTATATAATAAAGTTAAATTTTTTTCTAATTTTGTTGGTTCTAATTTTCTGACATAAGTACATGACATACTTTTTTTATTACAATTATAACAATTTGGTCTTGCTTCATCACATTTAATCTTACGAGATCGACAATAGTCACAAGCATTAGATGCTCTATTAGATCTTTTCATGATCTTTTCTTTTTGTTATTTGGGGGTATTGGAATAGCAAATTATAAATGGAACAGCAAATTAAGAGCAAATTAAAAGTAAAGAATAAGTGGTTTATAAAAATTTATAAGTATTTTTCAAATTTCTGTTGTATGATTTAATTAACGAAGGGATGAATTCAAAAGCCACACATATCAAAATTTTCACCACATTATATTACTTTTCATAAGAGGGTAAAAATAAGAGCTCAAGAAAGATGGTGAAAAAAATAATTCAATGAAGGAGTAATAGAAAGGGAGGTCAAAAATTTGATTAAGATTGATCAACGTTGACCAAACTACCAAACAGTAACTCAAAACATGAGTTGAATACGTAGTGGTAACAAAAGTTGAATCAATTGAAGAATGAACGCAAAAAACGGAAAATCCATCAAAATTATGACGTGCTAATGTGGCGGGCCTGTCGCGACAGTGTTGCCCAATGCGGCACGCCTAATCGGGAATGCCAGACATACTTTCTGCATTTGGATTTGCATTTGGATTTGCGTTGCAGAACTCGATTCTTACATACTTAGTACACTTAGTAGATTTAATACACCTAGTACACTTAGTAGTGTTAGAGTTAGTACACTTATAGTTAGTACACTTATAGTTAGTACACTTATAGTTAGAGTTAGTACACTTAGAGTTAGAGTTAGTACACTTAGTACAGTTAGTACACTTAGTTCACCAGATTAGCACTTGAACACGATATTAATGAGGTACCAGTGAACCACCACAGTCGAGAATAAGTATTTGTAAATAGTTAGTGATAAGAAAAAAGAAAAGAGAAGCAATAGATTACATCAGGCGAAATACATTTAGGATGACTTTGAGTACTTTGAGAGATAAGGGGCAATTAAAAGGTTTAGTTCAATGCACAGGGGAGCCTTGTATACGCCTCGAAACAAGTAAACAAGTGCTTTTTTTTCTTTTGCTCAAATACATCCAAGGGATGAAGGGAAAGAGATGTTCTACTATTATGTGTATTAGAAACTATGAAAAGAGATAATAGGAGAATGTTACATCATATTGAATGCATTACCAACGGTTAGGGTAAAAACCCACCGGGAAACTTGAACTTGAGTTGATAAAGCAAAGATGGTGCTTATAACCAGCAAGCGAGAACATTTTATAATTAGAAAAGATAGAGAGATCTTTAGGCAATACACAAAATCGGGACCGAAATAGACTTTGCTGTCAACGATAGTCGGACTTCGGAACACCAGCAAAAAAAGAGAGAAAAATTTTGGAAAAATGGAAAAATGGAAAAATGCGAATAACGTGGGTCTTATCTCTACAGTTTAAAAGGTAAACAAAATGCAATATTAATTAAATAAATAAAAGACTAGAATTGTCAGCAAACATATAAATGTGTTAAGAGTATGTGTTACGAGTAATGAATGAATGTGTTGAGAGTAAAGAGAATGGTTAATCATCTTTTTTAACGTTAACACCACCAATAAAAGTATTAAACCAATATTTTCGTAAGAAAAACAAGTAAAAAAATGATAAATTGATTAAATAATTTAACCAATCTATAGACAGATGATAATAATTAAATTTAACATCAGTTAAATTATTTGATATTATAATTATTGATTTAGTTTCACCATTAGTAATATTAGTATAATAAATTGTATTTTTAAAATATGAAGAAATTTGATTATTATAAATTACTTGAGATTCATGTTTTGAATAAATTAAATGTAAGATATAATTAATTGATAAACGAATTGAATAAATTAATAAATCAATAATAAATAATATGAATAATGGAATTATAATGCAAAGTATTAGACTTTTAGAAATAAGTATAGTAGTTTGTTCTAAAGAAGTCAATGGATTGATTATTAAAGTTGTAATCATTTTGTAATGGACCAGCCACTGGAAGAAGAATTAATTACTAAACTTTCAATTTTTTGAGAAAAGGGATTATACTTATACTTATACTTATACTTATATTTTTTAAATAAGATTTAGATAAACCTGTAAAAGATATTAAAAAGAAAAGAGAAAACCCCTGACAATTGTGAAAAAAGAGCATAACCATAACCAAACAAAAAGACAAAAATTAAGTCTTGATTGCAGCTATACAGGCAAAGGCTTTTCAATAACAAAAAACAATAGAAAAAGGACAATGTCCCACACTCACCCCCACTATTTCAATCAATAAGAGCCCCTCCTCGATCGTACTAAGTATTAAACCCATTAAACTTTATTAGCTGATATATACATAAATACATATATACATTATATATTATATATTATAATAATACAATATACATTATATACTTTGTACAATTTATACTTTTTATACTTTGTATGTAGATTTTATACTTTGTATGTAGGGTTTACATCCTTTTCTCCATGAGGGTTACCCGCACCACACCACAATTGAAAAAAAGATAAAAATTTTCACTTTCCATTAAATATATATATACTTTACTTTATTATAGTATAAGTATCAGTATAAGTATATATGATACAGTACAAATATATATACAGTATATATAGTATATATGGTATGTTGATGAATTACTAAATACTTATCTACATTATCTGAATACCAGGAAGATATGATTACAGTTTCTGAATACTAACAATTTAATTTGCTCCGAATTAGGGGATGCATTCGTAAGATGTATTAATTTAAGAAATTCTATTGATAATTTCTTGAAGTATTGTTTAAGTATTGTTTCGAAGTGGTGTTTATACCGAGGTACGATACTTGTACTAGTAGTACAAGTACTAGTAGTACAAGTACTAGTAGTACAAGTACTAGTAATGTAGTAAATTAGATCTATCGCTAATCTAACCAACATATTTCATAATCATGAATATCATGAATATCTCATGAATATATCATGAATATAAGTATAAATTATATTAACTATATATAATTAACTATAATTATACTATAATTATAGTTAATTAAAGAATCTAGACCAGACTGTGAGTGCTATTTACAGGTTATAGAAAAAAAGGTGCTATTTACAGGTTACAGATCCATCCTATCCGCCTTAGCAGAAAAAAAGAAGAGTAGTGTGTGGGATAATATGCCATATACTATAGTAGCATAGTACACTATACTATATACTATGTAGTATATATCATCAGATGATTTATTATCTATGGTAACTCGCTAAGAAAGTAAAATAATCTCTAATTCATTATTGATAATTTAAGTGTTTAAACAGATACTGATGCAATTATACTCCCCATTAAACATATAGTATTGTCTTATATCTATCTTAAACACATAAATATCTGTTTAAGTGACCCAAAAATCAGGCGTAATGAATAATTTACTATACACAATAATAATAATAATAATTATTATTACTTCTTCTTCTAGAAACTTGAACCAGATAAATCAAAAAATTTTCTCTTTTTTAACTTAAAAATAATGAAAAATGAATTTGTTTTGAAAAAAGGAATTTGATTTTTTGAAAAGAACTTTTTTTAAACGAAAAAAAAGAAATAGTACCCCTCCCCAAAAAAGGTGTTGGAACACGACAAATGTCAGTATTGTGGTGTCCCCTGGAGTTACAGTTATTCTAGAAACGTAGAGTTAAACTTCATTGGCAACTTCGTACGGTATTGCCGTATCGTGCTGAAGCAATCTTTGTCAGTCCGTTTGTCCCTTTTAGACTTATATATAGTATATATAGTATATATAGTATATACCATATACTACATAGTATATAGTATACTACATAGTATATAGTATATACTATATATCATAGACTATATGATATAGATATACTATATGTGATATAAACTATATATGATATAGACTATATGATATAGTGTATAGTATATATATCGTTATCTTGTGTCTCATAAAATATCGCTTAATAATATATTCTTCGTACTTTTTTATTTTCTACCCTAAAAATTTAACCCTTAAAACTTAAATTTCTTTTTCTTCTTTAACCTCAGTTATAAACATATACTTACATATGTATACTATAATCTAATATATCTTTAATAATAGCGTATGTATATATATATATATATCAAGATGCCCCTCAATTATTCATGGAATTTTTTTTTTCAAATTTTTCTGCTTTTTCTATATCTCCCTTTTCTCTCCCTTAATTATACAATATGAAATATAGTAAGAAACAATTATCAAATCAGGTTAATTCCTTGAGACCTTATAAATCAAGAAGTCAAAGACCCTGTGATTTTTGTCGAAGAAGGAAAACCTGTTGTATCATTGATAAACTGATACCTTGTACTTCGTGTATACAATTTAATCATGGTGATTGTACTTTTAATGAGGGTCCTGTTAAGAGAATTGTTAGAAATGATAAATCAAAAAGAATGAAGATGAAGCGTACCAAATCAACTCCAGATATATCTATATCTGTACCAAACATACAAAATATTCCAGATATTAAAAGCATACATGACACTCCCGATAAGGAAAGTCCAGAAGATATACAAGATCCTTGTAAATTGATTCATTTACAATTTGATCATTTACAACAACAATTGAGTCATCATCAACAACAACAAGTGAAGTTTTATCAAAATAATCATTTACAATATCCAGATAGTAATCAAGATACCAGTACTACTATTGAATCTCTTGATAATGATTATTTTAGTCTACCAACTTCTGATCATTTTATTCAAGATACTTTGAAACTAAATCAAGATAATTCTTCTTCTACCACCACTACTTCTATTGATTCAGATAAAATTGATCACTTGTTATCTTCACCAACTTTTGTTACTCAAAATCCAATTCCATTGGAGGATGAAAAGAAATTACTACAATTTGATTTGTTTCCTCATCATCATAATCAAAATATAATGAATCAGGAGATTTTCAATCCTAGTTTGGTTTACTATGATCAATCTTTTAATCTGAATGGATTGAATTTTTAAAATTGACTTTGAAATGCTTTTAACGATGTATCTGTATAACTTTTTTTTCTTTTTTTGTTTTTTGTTTTTTGTTTTTTGTTTTTTCTTTTTTCTTTTTTTTTTTTTTTTTTTTTTTTTTTTTTTTTTTTTTTTTTTTTTTTTTTTTTTTTTTTTTTTTTTTTTTTTTTTTTTTTTTTTTTTTTTTTTTTTGTAATTTATTTAAACTATAATATAAATCATTTATCTATTTATCTATTTAATTCGTAATTTCACCGTCTTTGAGTTTTTGTCCGTTTTATTCAGTATACATTTTGTAATTCAAAACAAATTTGTCTGGCCGCTTTGCCCTATAAGATTGCCCTATACCGGTTTAGAGTTTGCCGATTGATGCACAGACAAAATTTCACCATCGTTTATTGTTCTATACTTTTTTCTTGTTATAATATTTGAATTACTCACACCACATATCTGATTGATACATAAATCTTTGAGTAAGTCTATAATGTACGAATGTACTGTAAGTGTACTGTAAGTGTACTGTAAGTGTACTATAAGTGTATGAATGTAATAATTGTGTAGGTAACTGTGTATAATTCAAGTGTGTAATTGAGTAATTAAAGTGTGTAATTGAAGTGTGTAATTGAAGTATTGATGTATTGATGCACTGACGAATGATTAGCAATTGAATTAATCGACATAGTTGAAACTTGCATGAATGTAACAGCAATTTATGTAGTATTCTAAGCTAGTATTTTCCCCTTTAAAATTACTTTAAAATTAGCAGTCAAATACCCCTTTGTTCCCATTTTGTTTACTGGGGCTTAGAAGAGCCGTACCAGTACCTAGTCAAAGTAAACTGACACCCATTGAGTACTAACTCATCTTTCAACAATAAACATTAAACAATTTACTATTAACTATTAACATTAAACAATCAACTATTAACAATTATCATTGATTTCACGGAGTTAGAATTGCAGTGAAAAAAAAAAAGAAAAGTGCCGTTTTGAGCGTTCCTTGTCGAAAGGGGTCAATTACGAGAAAAATTGAGACCAAGGTTAAACTGAAAAATCACGCTTAAAGCGTGACTACCAACTACATTAAATTCAAAAGCTTAACTATATGGACTTAGATATAATCCCCGTATCCTATCTCCAATACTTTAAGCGTGCTGGCTGGTTAGGCGTGTTTGTGTAGATTTTCTTTTATACCGATTACATAATCACTTATATAATCACTTATGTAATCACTTACATAACTACATAATACCAATGAGTCCTACCAATACATTCAATTCATAAGATTATATTCATAAGATTATATTATTATATAGATTTATATATTAATATTCACAACTTGGTTAGTCAATTTTCATTGAATCTTCTTTCGGCTTCATGCCAATTAACTACATTCCAAATTGCTTTGAAATAATCAGCTTTAACATTTTGATATTGTAAATAATAAGCATGTTCCCAAGCATCAATTGCTAATAAAGGTACTAAATTACCAACTACAGTATCTTGATTATAAGTAGTAACAACTTCCAAGATACCACCATTATCATTATTTTTAATTAAAAAGGCCCAACCAGAACCTTGAATACTAGCTAATTTAGCATTGGTTAATTTAATTAATTCTTCAAATGATCCATATTGTTTAATTACTTGTTCACCAAATTTACTCTTACTATCAGGTAATTTCCCTCCATATTTTGAAGTTGGTGATAAACTTTTCCAAAATAATACATGATTAGCATGACCACCAGCGAAAAATTTAATATTTTGTTGTAATTCAATCGTTTTGGTAACGGTACCTTCAGATTCAGATTTAATCAATTCTTCAATTGATGTATTATATCCATTAACATAAGTTTGATGATGTTTAGAATGATGGATTTCATTAATCTTACCAGAAATATATGGTTCTAAAGCATCATATGACCATTCTAACTTTGGTAATTCAATTTTTTTTCTGGAATCTAAAAATGATAAGAGTGACATTTTGCAGTAATTATATTATTATATATTATTATTATCTTGGTAATTAACTAAGGATCAACTAAGGATTAACTAAAAAAGATTAATTTAGAATCTTCAATACTTCTATAAAACAAACCAGTCTTTTTTCAAGTTAATCGATAAAATTGCCTCCCTTTTATACTATAATGGTTATAATTCTCAGACTGAGCAAATTTTATTAATTTGTTAAGAATATCAATACTTGCTCACACTGTGGGAGATAAAACAGCCACAAAATGTCAATTGAAAAGACACATTTCCCCAATTACATCTTTTCCGTTTACTAATAATCACATATATATATTGTTTACTAATTGAATAATTAAATCAGATTTTAGGAATAACCACAGCTCTCCTTTTTTATCTCACTTTTTTTTTTTTTTTGCGCAACCACCATGGTGGTGGCTAACCCACAAGTGGAAACCCACAAGTGGAAACCCACAAGTGGCTACATTTTCAAATCCACAACCTCAGTTTTTATTTATACATTTCTTTTCTTTATTGTAGTTTTAGTTTTAGCCAAATTTATCAAACCAACTGACAATTGCTTCACCAACTTTGGTAGGATCTTCTCTATGTAAAAAATGTCCAATCTTCCCAATAGTCTGAACCTTGACGTTTTTGTTATTACCAAGTTTGGTTTGCTCTAAATCATACAACGATTTACTCATACACCCATCCAATTCTCCTCCTAATATTAACGTGGGGACTTTCTCAAAATCAACATTCCATCTACGTCCTCCAAAATTCAATGGTCTAAATAAACATCTATAGTAAGCGGTGGCACCTTCAAGTACTCCTGGTTTTAACAACGTGGATCTGACTTGTTCAATATCAGCCCTCGAATAGTCCCATCCTGGTGACCAAAATTTCCACAATGAATCAAGATAACTGTCTTCAGAAGTTTGTCTGAATTTCTTATATAAAAATTCAAATTGCATGGTGAAAAAATAACTCGAGTAATATATTTGTTCTGGTACTTTGACTAAATATTCCCAAATTCTAATATTGGAAATATATGGAATTGCCAAAGTAGCCATCGAATCAATTAATTCAGGGTATAAACTAGCAGTTTTAAATGAAATTATGGCTCCCCAATCATGTCCAACCAAGTGTACTGGTACATTTTTAATCGGTAATATTTGAATAATCCAAGATTTAACATCTTCTGCTATTTCCGCTACTCCATACTCATTATCGGGACCTTGACTCGATGCTTCGTATCCACGAAGTAAAGGAGCAAGAATTAAAGCTTTGGGAAAAAATTCTTCAAGAATTGGGAAAATCTTACTGAATGAAGTATTGTCATCTGGGAATCCATGAAGTAAAAAAATTACCCTATTCCACTTTCTAGTGGGGGCATAGATTTCAGATTCCGTATGATTACTAAGTGTAGTAAAAGTTCTCTTGCCGTTATGTAATTTAACATTCGTCGTCATTGTCAATTGATAGGATTGGTTGATATTTGTTGATGTTTAATTGTAGTAAGAGTTACTTTCTTTTCCATTTTCTCCATTTTTTTCCTGTCTACTTTTTATTTATCTATTTAATTTATCTATTTTGGCGCGGGGGGCCATGTGAATCCTACGAGTTTTTTTTTTTTCCATGAGAAAATTGCAACCATTCATAAAAAGTTACAAAAATTGTATTACAAAAATTATGTTACAAAAATTGTATTACAAAGTCAGTCAAACCAAATAGAAAAAGAGAAAAAATAACACCTAGCTTACTTCTTGTAGCACGACTTTTCTTTCAAAATACTCTCTGAGTCTATTTTGATACCTATCAAACGAAACAATAATTGTAAGAGTGAATATCAATGAAAAACACACCAAGGCCAAAGCCAATCTCATTCCCGTATGAAATTCGGGAGCATTTTTAATGTTGAATACAATTATTGTAATTGGGGTATCAACTATCTTACAAAAAAGATTGAAACTACCAATTACAGCTGCTCTTAATTGTTCATCATCTTTGCATGCCTCATTAGCCCAACTAACTGTAATTACTGATGCTGGAGCCAGTACTCCAAGTAATGTATAACCAAGGAAAAGAATGAATCTGGAAACATCATATTTAACTAAAATTGAAAATCCAATGATCCATAAAAAACTGATCACGGTATAAGCTTCCCAACGATTCTTTCTAACATCACATGCCCATCCGGTGACTATACAACTTATAATCATTACTGCTGGCATTATCGTTGGTATATTATTTCTTCTATAAACATCGTAACCAAGTTTTTCAAGTACAACCCCCCAATACTCACCTGCTTGGGCTGGTATATGATTTAAAATATATGCAATATTGAAAACATAAAATTGCCATGATTTAAAGAGTCTTGAAAATATACTTTTATCAAAATTATTAGATTGTTTTACGTGTTCACTAGTTTTAACATTTTTAACTAATATTTCAAAATCTTCATTATTTAGGTAAGGAGTTGGTCTTGGATTCATTGGTAAATCAGGGAAATATAAATATCCCCAAATTGCAACTGGTACTGTTAATAAACTATCAACTATAAATATCCATCTCCAACCAGCAATACCAAATGTACCATTCAAGGTAGCCCATACTCCCGATTGAATATAACCTCCAAACATCGTACCAAGACACCCTGATGCAATAAATATAGAAGTTCTGGAGGTAAGTAGATTACGAGGATAATAACTACCCAAAATATAGTGAATAATTGGATATACAGATCCTTCTAAAGATCCTTGAATACATCTAGTAATCAACAAACTTTTATAACCAGTTGAAAATCCCGATAATAAACAGAAAAAGGCCCATAAGATTTCAAAAGCTGGTAAAATTATATGAGGTTTATATTTTGTTATGATTAATCCTCCAAAAACTCCAAATACAGCGTAACAACAATAGAATGATTCAACCAAAACATTCAAAGAGTTTTCTGGTAAATTAAGATCTTCTGGCATAGAGCTAACGTATGCATTATAAATATTCAGAGCATCTAAATATCTAACAAAAAATGATACGCAGACATAACTAAGAATAACACAATCAGTTTTAAAATAAGTTTGTCGTTCTCGTTCATTCAAATCAGGCGGATTCCAGAAATAAAGAGGAGTTTTCAGCTGTGAAATTCGGGGAGATTTGAATGTCCAGAATAGCCTCCTTCTTTCTTGTTTTGAAATTTTAAAATCATTAAATGAATGGCCAATGGGTTCTTGTAGTAGGGAGTCAGACTCATGAGAAACCAGAATATTAATCTGTTGTTGTTTCTTATCCTGAGTTGACTGATGAAGATAGGGGCTATTTAATAAAGGCAGTGACTGGCCTGACATGTCTATGATTATAACTGTTGTAGGTGAAAATAATATATTTATTGAATTGGCCAATATCAATTGGTTTTGTCTTTACTGATAGCGCGGAATTTCATGAAAATTCCGTGATTATTTGGTGTGGTTATCTCAAAAAGATAAAAAAAAAAAGAGAGACAAAAAGAAAGACAAAAAAAGAAAGATCGAAAAAAAAAAAAAAGGTTGCAGGATGACAGAAATTATTTTTGCAGTTTTTCATATAGCAACCATACCAGATAAAACAAATGAGCTTAGCGTAGTTTATATGAGTAAAATTATTTAGAGTATTTATAGACACATTCCGATACTTTAAATGGTATAAATCCCAGCTCAATAAGCCCCCTGTATGAAAGGTGCAGCTTCGCAGGACATAAAAGTGTGGCTTAACAAAAGTCTAGAGTAGGTAGTTACGATCAAGCTGAAAATATTGATTCGTTAATAGTTTCCCACAAGTGTGAAACATAAATTAGAATAGAGGCTCTACCAGGAGCACGAAGTGCTTCATTCAAAGCATATTTCAAGTGCTGGAAATTGTCTTTTTTTTCGTTTTTCTTTTTTGCAGTGAAATCCACACACCAGACTAGACCACCCCGTTAGAAAAAACGGAAACGTGCAATATACAATAAGGTATTGTTTGAATGAAACGGTTGGAAGGTGAAGGAAAATTGTCTAACTACTAGAAATGGATATAGATCAGTTAAAACAAGTTGTGCATACAAGTTATCTTCAGGTTTATCTTCTGGTTTATCTTTAAGCTCAATAATAGACAGTACTAGTTGTAATAATCACGATTATCACCAGTGAGTAATTGGGAGATACTAATAAACTTATTTGGGCTGGCATGCTCATTCATGTGATTTTGTTATATGATTCATTCATAGGATTTTTTTATAAGATGCAATCATAAACTGCTTAGGACTTTCACAAGATTCAAATAAGATGCAATCATAAACTGTTTAGAACTTTCACAAGAGTTCATATGTTAAGTCACTCACAAGCTAGAAACGGCTCTGTTTCGACCAAACTCGGTGGTCCCAAGGTATGTCAAAACGAGAGACCGAGGGGTTGTTTGAAGTAGTGAACCAAAAAACTTTAATTGATATCAACCACTAGCAGCTGAGGTTCAAGAGGTGGAGAATCTATCAAAAGTTGGGGCACATTCCATCTTTTTTTTTTTTTCTTTTTGAAGTTTCGCAGCGATGAAACTTACTCAACAAAGAAAAAGCCTAAAGGACTAGAAAAGAAAAAAAAAAGAAAAGGGTGGGGAATAACTTAAAACCCACTTTATCACATGAAGGATCAAAATACGTAAGATAAATTAAAAGACGAGATGTCAAGTATAAATACCAATCAGTTGCAATAAAATAATAATTAGAGGAATTTGATAACAATATCAATTAGTCAAAAAATGTCAAATTCAGAAGTCGATTTAAGTGAGCCAGGTTTTGAAGGCACTGCATTACTTAATTTTATGAGAGATG
The DNA here is from genome assembly GCA_030444945.1 of Hyphopichia fennica. NCBI lineage: Eukaryota > Fungi > Ascomycota > Pichiomycetes > Serinales > Debaryomycetaceae > Hyphopichia > Hyphopichia fennica. Next base: position 395,424 of record JAJMOB010000004.1, on the reverse strand, counting down.
TCTTAGAACAAGAACCAAAATTACGTAAAGATTCCATTAATAAAGTTAAAGCCAATATTGTACTTACTTTAAAGAATAAGGAAAACAAGACCAAATCATGGTTTTTCGATTTCAAAAAAAATGGAACTGTTGAAAAAGTTGATGGTAATACTCCCAAAAATGATGTTGCAGTAATTTTGAAAGATACTGATTTTGTTAAATTAGTTGATAATAAGGTACAAGCACAAAAATTATACTTGGGAGGTAAATTAAAGGTTAAGGGGAATTTGATGAAGGCAGTTAGTATTGAAACAATTTTAAAAGCTGCTGATCCAAGACCAAAATTGTAGACTCTAGCAAAATTTTTACCTATATAAATTTTTATAATAATAAATTTCAGTTTTCACATGAAAGTAATGGATTGTACAGAAGAGAGATGAGGTGTAGTACATGTAGGATGTATATGCTGGTGATAGCCATGAAAAGTTTTCATTTTTCACATTCACTTCTTAGAAATCCATACAAAGAAATTAAGACATAAAATTTATTGAAGTAGAATACACGTTGTTTTTTTTTTTTTTTTTTTTCTCTTTAAATTTCTAAAATACACACTATAAACTGGGAAAGATCATATAAACATAATAAATAATAAGAATAAATGAATGGCAAAACCTATTATTTTGATAAGTGAATCAAAGCACCTTCAGATAAAGATAAAGTTAAGTGGAAAGCCATTTTAGGAGGATAATCACCTGAAGTATCAGCACTTTTTAAATTGGGGAAAATTTGACATAATCTAACAATAATGTAGGAAGCTTCAGTTAAAGCAAATTGTTGACCCAAACAAATTCTTGGACCACCATTAAAGGGTAAAAAACCCCAACCTGGTTTTAAAGATTTATCAGACCACCTTTCAGGCCTGAAAACATCAACATCTTTACCGTAGTATTGAGGATTACGATGAGTAGCTGAAATAACGTAACCAATAACTCTACCCTTTTCGATAAAGACTGGTTGACTACCATCAGGACCAGCCCCACGAGGTAAAGTAGTAGTTTTAGTAGCTACTCTATAATTAACTGGAACTGAAGGATATAAACGTAAAACTTCATTAATAACATATTTCAAGTATTCACATTGTTTTAAACTTTCAAAAGAAATATCTTCTACTCTTGCTTCATCTCCTTTACCAAAATGATGATAAACAGAAGCTTTTAATTTTTCCCAAATTTCTGGATTACGAGCTAATTCATAAAAAGTAAAAGATAATAAACCAGCAGTAGTATCACGACCAGCAATCATGATATTTAATAATTGATCTTGTAAAACTTGAGGATCTCTAGTTTCTTTAACCAATTCATAAAGGAAACAATATCCACCTTTACTACGTTCTTCAATTTCTTGAGGAGTAGCTTGTAAAGCTTTTTCCACGTAATAACGAGCAAATTTATGAACAACTTTATTACAACGATAAAATTGAAAATCATTTACAAGGGGGTATAAAGCTTGAGACCAAGCTCTAGTAGCCAAATAACCTTGAGAAGTATTAAAAGCATCATAAAAAAGTTCACTACCATCGAATAATCTTTCTGGTAATTCACCAATTTTTTCATCTTTTAAACCGTATAAAGATTGACCAAATAAAAATTCGGTAGAGGTATCAACGGTTAAACGATAAAAATAACTTTGAAGATCAAAAGCACCACCATCATATTTATCAATTTGACGAACCAAATAACCCAAATGATCTTCTAAAGATTTAACGTGAGCAACTTTTTCTCTTGAAAAATTTGGTCTTAATAAAAATCTTGAATGTTTCCAACCGGGACCATCAAGAGTGAAAATCCCATTACCTAATAAAGGTTTAAAATGAGCATTACGGAACCCTAAAGCAAAATCATTAAATTGAGTAGCTAAAACTGCTTTAATATTTTCTGGATCTGAAGTTACAAATAATGTAGTACCACCAATTGTAATTCTAAAATTTTGACCTTGAGCTTCAAAAATATCCCAAATGAATTTTAACATACTACCATCACGTTTAGCACCAAGAAATACTCTCCAATCACGACTGAAAAAGTATCCACTACCCTTTAAATAAGGAGATTCACCACAATTCCATTTATATTTAATATATTGATTTTTTGATTCGTGTAATAAGACATAAACCAAAACGATTGAAATAATTGTAAGTAACCAGTTATCAGTCAATGGCTTCAGCCATTGAGGTAAATTAATATCTTTAATCATTCTTAAGTTAAAAAAGATTAAATATATTGGATGTCAAAAAAATCAAAAGAAATTACAAAAACTTGACGGAATCGGAGTAGTTTATATGAGGTTAGATTGTATTACAAAAAAAAACCCACAGACAAATTGAGAAAAACATGTAGAAACAGGAAAAATGACAAGGAGGGATAAATAATAAAGTTTCTTGTGAAATATTTCAAATAAAAAAATTTGAACCCATAAAACCTTAATATATACGGTATGAAGGGTCAAGAAACTAGAGTTATCACCACTGGGTTTCATCCAAAATGGAACAATAGATCATCAAAGGGGAAGAGGAGTAGAACTAGAAAAACATGTCTACACTCTCAATGCTAGTCGAGAACACAACAGTACATATTCTCCTCAGCCAATATGAAAAAAAGAAAGAAAGAAAAGAAAATAGTATATGGGAACCTATAAAGAGATGAGTCTAGTACCAGATCACTTGATGAGATTAGTTGATGAGATGCTTGTGAAATATCAATGGGGCCACTTAATAGTATACCTTATTTCCATATCCCTTACTAAAAGTACTGTACTGTCTACTGTACTGTACTGTCTACTGTACTGTACTGTCTACTGTACTGTACTGTCTGTACTAAAAGTACTGTCTGTACTTGTACTGTACTTGTACTACTAGTACTTCCTAATATTACTTACTTATACATGCACCTTAACTAAATAGTGGGTCCACTAACAGATTCTTGCCCTTAGAGGAAGAGTCCCATTCCAGTTCTAGAACTGTCCCGTACACGCATACCATTTTTTTTTTTTTGATTGCAAAAGTCGCTGGTATTAGCACCGCGTACAGACAGAGGAGGACGTACGTGTACATACCAATTGTATATATCGCTCCGTTTGGGGCAACTGACGGAGGGGAAAATATGGGAAGTACACGCACAGAAAATAAAAATCACAGAAAAATCACAAAGAGATAAGTGAGGGGAACGTTCATTTAACACATGAAAACCCTTGACACTTAATACTATTAGTATAGTAAACTATATTAAACTAATACTACTATTAGTATAGTACTAATAGTATAGTATTATTAGTATAGTATGCTAATAGTACGGAATAGTATGCTAGTAATACAGTAGACTATACTACTACAATATTGCTACTCCACATTATCCCAACATTTTGATACCATTTGCACCTGGTAAATTACATGTTCCTACTCCACAATTCAATTTATTCTAACCCATGAGATATCCTATCGATGAATATAAGCTATAGGTAATTAATGAATTATGGAGGAAAGGAGAAAAAAAGATGTTAGATTGGTTATATAGTATTCTTGACTAAGAAACTTCCCCTCTCCTAATAAGGGCTTAGAGGGGGTGTTCCACCCCCTCTCTAAAACTTCGCTAAGTAACCGTGGTTTACTAAATAATTTTATAAGAAGATTTTGTTGATAATTAAGTAAAATTGTCTCACATGAAAAAAAAGAAGACAAAAAATAGAAGACGCATTTTTAACAGCAGCAAAAAAACATAGTTAACCCCATACAAATAGGAAAAAAGAAGAAAAAGCAAAATAAAATTCAACATGATATACTGAAGTTTTAGTAGATTATGAATTCTTTTTGAAATTTAAAAATAATTACTTGTGATTTCCTCGATTTTTATATTACTTTAAGGAAGTTTTCAATTCAAAAGGAGAAAAAAAATTGTGAGAGTACCGGAAAAAGAATAAGAGAAAAGAAAAAGAAATAATTTCATTTTACTTAAATACCCCAGATTTAGGAATTTATATATATATTTATATATATTTATTAATTCTTTTTTATAAACTTTATTTCATCTATTCATCTATTCATCTACACTTCTTGTAAAAAACAAAAACAAAATCAAAAAAAAAAAAAACAATGACTCAATCAGATTCAAATCACTTTAGTCCTTTTGCTAATTTATCAAAAAAGGAAGAAATTGCCGTTAAACAAGTTTATGCTAATTTATTTAAATCTTGGGGGTATGATATTAAATTAACTTTGAAAGAAATTAATGAACCAACAAAATTTATTGGATCTTCTCAATCAAAAAATCCTCAATGTTTAAATGGTGTTAATAATAATGGTAATGGTAAATTTGATCCAATTATTGTTAGTGAAATTACTCGTAAAGCTTATTATTCAGCAAGAAAAAATTTACATTTTTTAGATCCTTCCACCAATGATTCTTCTCTGGAAGAAACTTTGAATGAAAAACCAAATTCAACTCATAGTCAACATAAAAAAAATTTCCATCATCATGTTAAAGTTGATAAAGATAATACTAATCATTTATTAACAAAATATAATCCAGAAGAACTTCATCTGAGTTTATTGGCTCAAATTCGTAATGATTCAATTGATATTACTTGTTTACGTTATATTTGTGCTCGTGATTATCATCCAGAAAATTCATTGGGGATGCTTGCTAAATGTTTAGATTGGAGATGGAATTCTCATCAAGTTGATCAATGGTTACTCGCTGGTGATGCAGAAATTTATTGGCTGGGTAAAAAAAAAGAATTTATTGAAGCTCTTAAACTTGATCAAGCTTATTTAAGAGGTCATGATAAAGAAAAACGTCCAATTATTGTTATTCATGTTCAAAAACATTTACGTTCAAATTGTCCTGATCATGATTTTGAAAGATTTATTTGTTTATTCATTGAATGGGTTAAATTAGAATTTAAACCTCAAGAAGGTATTCATAAAGGTAGTATTTTATTTGATATGACTGGATTTGGTATGAAAAATGCTGATTTAGCTGCTGTTAAATTTTTAGCCGTTATGTTTGAAGCTAATTATCCTGAATGTCTTGGTATGATTTGGATTCATAACGCTCCTTGGATTTTTAATGCCGTTTGGAAAATTATTAAAGGTTGGTTAGATCCAGTTGTAGCTTCTAAAATTTGTTTTACTAAAGGTGCTAAAGATTTAACTCAATATATTGATCCAAAATTCGTTCCAAAATCTTTGGGTGGTAATGATACTTATAAAAATGAATACGTGGTTCCAATTCGTGAAAAAGATGATAAAAAACCAAAGGATGATATTTTTAATAAAGCAGTTGAAGAACGTGATCAATTGTTTTTACAATTGATGGAAGCTACCGTTAGATGGGTTCAATCAAAAGATGCTGATGAATCTGCATTTTGTTTACGTACTAGAGATGAATTACAAGATAAATTATCTAGAAATTATTTATTAATTGATCCTTATATTCGTACCAAGAGTGCTTTTGAAAGAAGTGGTCAAATGGTTGTTGATTATTAATTGTTGACTCATTCTCTTTTTGTTCTTTAATTTGTTTTTTACTTCTTTTAAAGCATATTCTTTCTTCTTAGAGCCTAGAGCTTTAATAAGCTAAACGTTGAACGTTTCCTAAAGAACTTTAAGAAATTTACTTATTGCACTTATTTATTGTTTAGTTTTTGTTTTATCTATTGTCTATTGTTTTTAATTTTTTGTAGGTGCAAAATTCACTGTATGATACTGTATGATATTGTATGATATTCACTATATGATATACTTTTTATTACAAGATATACATTTAAAAATACATTTCATTATTGTCATTAGAAGAATTAAATAAGATATTAGCTCCATTTTGATTTTTGTAGATAAACATAAAACATCAAAGTAATAAAGATCAAACCAATTAATATAATCATTGATAATTTTTCAATTAATTTTTTTTGTTGATTTTTTTTCTTCATCTTTTTCCTTTTCAATTTTTTATCAAAATCAAATTGTTTTTGACATTTTGGTTTTTTCAAAATTTCATATTTAATACAATTTTTAAAATGTAAATCTCCAATATAATAAGGATGTAACATATTTAATGCATGTTCCAGATGTCCAACATCTTCAAATGGTTCAGTAGCATCAACTCCTCCACAATCAAATAAAACTTCTGCACCACCAGGGTGATCTTGACAAAAATTGGTTATATTATATACTTTATTATAAATTACCATCCATAAATCATTTGGTTTATCATGTTTTTTAATTTCTTCTATCGAATAAATATTTGGTTGTCCAGCATATTTGGTAACTTTTGGATGTTGTTCTTGTTTATGTTTATGTTCTTGTTTATGTTCTTGTTTATGTTCTTGTTTATGTTCTTGTTTATGTCTATGTTCATTATCCTTTTCAATCTGATCATTCCTTACTGGAGTATATTTCAGACTAGACGCCGAGGATATTGATATCGTGGGAGATGTTGGTAGTAAAGATTCTTTAGTATGGGTTAGTATTGGAGAAGAGGGTCGATACCGTTTATTAGATGGATTTGGTAATGCAATCATTATAATATTATAGTTAAAGTATCCTTATGGTTATATATTGATTAAAGTCATATATGTGTAGTTGATGCTGTATGATAGAATATAATATTGTTATATGTTATATGTTATATGTTATATGTTATATGGAATGAATATATGAATATATGAATATATGTTATAAATATATGTTATAAATATATGTTATGAATATGTGTACCTGTTTGAATGTAGCTATAGTTATAGCTATAGGTATACTTGTAGTTATAGATGTAGTTGTTATAGTTGTATTGTAGTTGTCTTTTTCTCTTCTCTTTTTTTTTTTTGTGTGTGAGTTCTTCGCTTTTGTTGAGAAATTGAATTAGTTTTGTGTTCTTATGAAAAGTCCCCTAAATACTGTATATATATTTAGTACTAATTATAAGTTATACTGATAAATATAATAGAATATAATAGAGATTGTATTTGGATTGTGTATTATTGTTTATGTCTTTTAACATAAAGAGAATTTAGTTTATATATGTATGTCTAACCATAAACCATGTGAATCTACTCTATATACATATAAACTAATACTAATAGTTAATAGTTAATAGTTAATACTAATACTAATATTAATAGATAAATAAAAGGATCGTCGGTATTTAAACAAATTTTCATACAGGAAAAATATTTTAAAACGACCGGAAGTCGGCACAACCACCATTACGAGGGGGAGGAGTCTAGAGACGATTAGCACTTCGTCAATTGATCCTTAAACTTATATGAATATATGAATATATGAATATAATACATTTATTGAATTGATAAATGATGTAGAGATATTCTGTTAAGTATTAGTATTATGTTAAGTATTATGGTAAGTATTATGTTAAGTTAGTCCCTTAAGGGTGAAAGGAAAGTGGCTTTCTCTTATTCACAGGAAGATCGACACAAGCTAATCTAAGTAATCTAAGTCTAGAATGATATACATATACATATACATATATATACATATATATACATATATACATATATATATGTATATAGAAGTATATGTATATGTATATATCGAGGATTATACTATACAATATAATATAGATGTACGGATGTATATATTTAGCGTGTGCTGGTTTCATTTTCTCTTTTTGTTTACGTTGAGAGAAAGTTGAGGAAAAACTACTTGAAATTTTACCTTGAGATCAAGTAAGTCATAGATGGACAAATATTTATTACATACAAAAAAGTAAAAAAGTCAAAAAAAGGCAGAGAAAAGAGCCCAAAACAAACAAAAAATACATATACAAAAGAAGAAGTAATACCATGAGTTATAGATCATCACGTTCAAATGCTCTTCCATCATCTAAAAAGACTCATTCTGAAAAGCATAAAGCAATTTTAAAACAACTTTTAAAAGAAACTCCCAATAAAACTTGTGTTGATTGTAAAACAGCTACTCATCCAAGATGGGCATCATGGAATTTAGGATGTTTTATTTGTATTAGATGTTCTGGTATTCATAGAAGTATGGGGACTCATATATCAAAAGTTAAATCAGTTGATTTAGACGCTTGGACTGATGAACAAGTTGAATCAATGGTTAAATGGGGTAATGAAAAATGTAATATTTATTGGGAATCAAAATTACCAATAAATTATATACCTGATCAACTGAAAATTGAAAATTTTATTAGAACAAAATATGATTTAAAAAAATGGATTAGTTCATCTTCAATTCCTGATCCTTTATTAATTAAAACTTCAAATTTAACTTCTTCAACTTCTCAACCAAATATTAATCATACTCCTTCTAAATTAAATTCAACTAAACAATCTAATTCTCAACCAACTTCATCCATTGATTTATTAGGTGGTCGTCCTTCTTCATCATCATCTTCTACAATCCCCAAGGAGACTTTATTAGATGATGATTTTGGTTCATTTACTTCTTCAGTATCTCCTCCTCCTCAATCAAAACCAAAAAATTCTCAATTACCTAGAATTCCAACTCAACAAATTAATACCGGTGGTAAACAATCTGCTCAATCAACTGGTGGTAGTTTGGGTAATACTCCAATTAATGGTCGTAATGATTTAAAAAAATCTATCTTATCATTATATTCTTCGCCATCTTCTTCATCTTCAAGTTTTATTCAACCTCAACAACCTCAACCACCTCAACCACCTCAACCACCTCAACAATATCAACATCAACAAAAAACTTCAAATTCAGTAAACTCGTTGACTAACTCGTTAAATGGTTTAAATTTTAATTCAACCACTCCCAATCAATCGATTTCAAATTCTTCTACAAAAACTTCATTTAATTCAACTTCAACTACTAAAACTCCTATTCAAACTTCAAATCAATCTACAAATTTACCCCCTGCTTGGAATAATGAATGGACCGATACTAATTCATCATCAACAAGTTTTAATAATTCAACTACAAATAATGTAATCAATACTTCAAAATTAGATGATGATTTATTCAAAAATGTCTGGAGTTAGAAAACTACAACTATTTAATTTTTTTTTTTTCTTTTCCTTTTTTATTTTTAGATCTAAATAGAATACTTTAATAGATACATTAATCTAATGATACTAATCTAATGACCAAATATATATATCTAATGACCATATAATGACCAGACATATATCTAATGACCACCTGTAGTTGGTAAACCAACATAAACCTTGAAACTATCGTAAATTAACCATTGCAAACCGGTTAAAGTACCAATCATAACAATTCTTACTGGTAAACCATTCCAAACTCCGGCAAATCCAATTTTATTATAAATCCTGGAAAGTGCAGCACCAGTACTTTCATTTGCCTTCTTATCACTATTAATCTTGGAAACCATCACATCAGCAGGGTGTGATACCACTGCACAAAATATACCAGCAATATAACCTCCCAAAAATGATACACCAGTTTGTTGTAATGGGGTATAACTTGATACTGGTTTTCCTAAATATCCATAGATTTGTTCAACAGTTTTTTCAAAAGTTGCAAATTTAACCATGGTATATGGAACTTGTCTTGCCCATAATGGTACTAACCCTTTATATAATCCAGCAGTTCCTTCAGTGGCAACCAATTTTTTCCAACCATCAACAACATTGGTGGCATATGGTGGTATGGTAGTTTGAGTTTTAACTTTAATCATTTCAAATGGACATAATGCAAGATCTGCCAAAAATTCCGCCAGGGCACTAGCAGCTAAAAATACTCCAGTCTTATATTTGGTAAAATTTTCTGGTCCAACTAAATCACCATAAGTTTTTTTAAAAAATTCGTAACCACAGTATTTACCAACCCCTTGAAATGAATAACCAATAAAAGTGGCCCCAAAACCAGTAAATAAACCACCAACTCCTTCACCCTTAATAATCTTGGACCAACCTTGGGCATTTGAAGTATATAATGAACTATCAACTTGACGACGACACTTAACCAAATCCAATGGAGTCATTGAACCATGAGTTGGACCACAAGCAACCAATCCACCAATTGCCGATGCAGCATAGTATTTACCACTGAAAAGTTCAATACCTCCTCCCTTGGTAGGATTGGGTGGAGGAGGAGTGGAACCACTTACTTTATCAGTGATTTTTTTAACTTGGTCATTAACTGGTTGAATAATTGCTTCTGCTAAATTATCAGAGCCCATTTTACTATTTTTATTTTTCTTCTACTACTTAATTGCAACTGAAACTTTATAAAGAGGAAAAATACTCGTACAAGAAAATACTGAGAGTTATCAATTGAGATGAATTGAGATGAATTGAATTGAATTGAGACGAATTGAATAGATTTAACTATAAAGCAAGTCAACAAGACGGTTTTGGAAAAAAGTGAAATTACCATTTATATATGATTTTGGAGATAAGGGTCGGGTATTAAGGTTGCTAAAGAGGAGGAGCCGCGAAACCCGTAGAAAACCAAAAAAAAAAAAAAAAAAAAAAAAAAAAAAAAAAAAAAAAAAAA